>CM042440.1:20291246-20298746 GCA_023631565.1 Gymnocephalus cernua | reverse complement strand
GCAGATATTGTTAGCATTAGCTGTAAACGTACAGGGCAAGAGAAAGAAAAGCTAAATCATTTTTTGACAAACAGTCTTATCCTTTGATAACACCAGAAAGACGCAATATTTCTCTTTCTAACAAACCATCTTTGGCGAGCGTACAGACACCACTTTACAGTACACGTTAACAGCCATTAAAATTATTTGCCTGACAATAGCATTGATCCTGCCCTTTTATGAAGGACAAATGGGCACGTGGGAGGTTGTAGTTACAAAACATTTCATATTTTAAGGGGGTTATTATCACATGAATAGTGCACTCTGGGTAAAATTGCACGTGGTTAGTTTTTTGTGTGTACATAGAAATAGACGCTAATAAATTTAGAACAACAAATGCAGTTATAGCTTTTTGACATTGCCAGGTCATAAGAAATGTAATTTCAGTCAAATTAACACACCAACAGAACACAACAGAGAACAGAGCCGAGCAGAGGGAACATTCGAGCCAGCATTATGCAATCACACGCACACGAGATGGTGCACAGTCAAGGAATTAGTCCCTCAAATTTATTTATTCATTTCCTTCAAAGAGGCAATTTAACGCATGACTTAATCCATCTTTGTGATGTCGCCGAAACGCCTGCTGCCCTGCGTGACACGAGCTGCATATTCGGGCCACAGATAAATACCCACAGCCAGAAATTTTGGATCGCGGCAAAACAGACAAGAGGCGCAGTAGAGGGGGGGGAGGAGGCGGAGGAGATGGGTCGCAGATGCTAAGCCTGGCAATCTCTCTTTCAATCTGCAGCCGTATATTGGCCACTTTAAAAGACAGACATTTTTATTCACACATGACCCACGTGTGAGTAAAAATACAAGTGAGTTTGAAACTCTGCAGTTTTTTTTCTTTTGGTGTGTGTGTGTGTGTGTGTGTGTGTGTGTGTGTGTGTTTGTGCTCAACCTGCACTGATCCACTGAAGGTGTCTGATAGGCCAGACGGGCCAATCAGAGTGCCAAAATCAGAGGAATGTTCGTAGCTTATCAGGCCCTGTTGTCATCGGGGCCCAGTGGCACGGCTCGCTGTGAGCAGACTGTAATGGGCTGCTAGGACAACTTAGCTGGAAGGAGATTGGCTTGTTGCAACGCCCGCTGAGAGGAAAAAGAAACTCTGTTCACACAGATTGTAATGTCCACTGGTGGGCGGAGCATCTGCGGGCTATCACATGAAGGTTAAATAAAAAAACAAACGGAAAGCACACAACAAAAGCCCATCCTCCCCAGTTCAGTGGCAGAAATCCTGTCATTGTAGCTGTACATGCATGCAAATAGGATTACATTAATCTGATAATGCAAATGCAGCTAATAATTTGGTTGGACTAGTGTAGGAGTGTGCGACGAAATCACAGCAGCACACAAAATCATTTGTCATAATCCTCATAAAGACAATTCAATTAGGCCTTCTGTGTTCATACAGATGATGACGGAGGGGATGATGGCGATAATGATGATGGCGAGTGATAAAATATTTCATGCCGGCTCATCAGCACATTCATTTAATCCTCCTCCTCCCCTCTAGTTGATCGGGGCCAAGCAAAAAGCAGGATCTGGTGGAGAAACGGTAGCAGCAGCTGCAACATTAAGAAAACCCCGGCGGACGGGATGTACGCCGGCTTTACGCGCCTTCCCAAAAATAAAACTCCCCGCTGCCTCTCTAATCTCCCCTCCTCTCTCTGCTCACCAGCGCAGGACAGGAGGGAGAGCGTTGTTTTGTAAAAGTTTTGTCTGAACATCCTCCCCGTTAATGGGCAAATAAAACGTTTGCGCACTTCAAGCTCCCTGGGACCGCTCGTCTGCTAGAGCCCATCTCACGACGGTGTTCGACGGAGAACGCCTCATGAATTAACTCCGGCGCCGTCTGCGAGGACAGAACCAGTTTTATGAGTGCGTGCAGGGAAAAGGCTCTGTACTTTGAGCTTAATTGTTTTCCGTGACATCCCTGGTTTTTTACTAGACCTACAGGAAAGAGCGGTCGAGTTTTCATTTCTCTTCATTTAGTAAATTTTTCTGAAGAGTGAATATGGTTTCTTCAATTAAACGAGCAACAAAAGTAGTGATACGACTCTTCGGATCCACACAGCTTCTCAGCTTTCATTTCTGTGACCTGATTGTGATTTCTGAGAAACCGCCTTGATTGACTGCAATCACGAGTTTACCAAATTGGTTTTGAACGATAAAATAATGTCAAATAATAGAGGATGCTTCAGTTGTTTTGAATTATCATGTTGCTCTGTCCCAGGAGATGGCATGCATCAAAAATTAGGACAATTATTACAAAATCATTTAAAAAGCTGGTATGAGTCTCATACAGAAATGTTATTAGTCATGCCTTTGCCCTAGAAGGCACTTAATCCTTTGGGATTTGGCACATTTTGCAAACATTATATAATGTCCTGATAATAGTGACGCTAATGCCCTCATTATGTTCTTATCGTCTGCTCATGATGTGCTTTAATCCCTTTTCACCTCAGGCCAAGAGTTACGGATGTGTTCATTAGTTCCTCGCTTAGTTCGACCTCGAAGACCAGACAGAATGGATCCTCCATGAACTAAAATGACTGTTTTAATAACCGATTGATCTGCTGCAGTTTTTTCCTTTCCGGAGCCTCAAGGACAGTAGCGGCAGACAGCTAGTTTCTTTCGCTCGCTCTTTTTTTTTTTTTTTTTTTCTCCTCTAGAAGATCTCTAATGAATTCTCGAGCTCTTTGTCATTGCTGCAGCCTTTGGTTAAAAATAAAAAATAAAAGTACCCTGCTCGCCATGTCTCCCCAGCGGACCAGTAAAGTCAGCGCTGAGGAATGCACATGGCAGCCAGTGTTGCTTTCCCTTCCTCTCTGCACAGTAAAAATTTAATGGAACCAAACACGCCAGCCATCCATTACAGCAGCTGAGGAGCAAGCAAATTGCAATCTCTCCGAAGAGACTAGCAAGCTACGGCAGAACACACTTTCATCTCCCCGCCATGACGCACAAAGCAACACACAGGCTTCATAAAAAAACCTGCGCTACTCATACACTGTAACCTGATTTAATGTAGCTCGTGGCACGTCGCCACCTGCCTCCTCTAAAATGTTGCACACATTGGACTAGATTCGTGTTGTCATTCCAGACAGAAAGGAAAACACACAACAGCAAGTCTAAACGCTTTGGTATCTGCTGTGAGCTGTGGGGAAAAAAAAGAACGTGTATTTTGACAGAAAAGTTTGAGGCAATTTCTTGTAACCGGCAGTAGACATGACTCGGGGGTCTGCAGTGAATTGTTAATCTGCATCCCATCTGCTGGTGCCTCCCTGTTTCTACTGAAAGAGACACTCTGATGTTCATTTTGGATCACAGACTTAACACTGGATTCATTTGGCTCTTTGCAGGGAGAATATCACAGGAATCACTAGACACTGGCTCAACAAACTTTTATAGCTCGTGGTCTGGTGGATTGATGTGTTCTTCCGAAGCAACATTACTCTCACGGGTCTCCAAAGACTGATGGAAGTTTGTAATGTGTATTTCCTTCCACTAATGTCTCCCTTGACTGACTAAATGTCGCAGGAGAATGAGAGAGAGAAAAAAAGAGAATGAGGCAAGAACTACACTGCACTTCCTGCAAGCACTTCCTCAGACACTTTCTTTCAAATCCCTTCCAGCTGTATTAACAGCAGCACAGTTCAGTAACAGCGATAGGCTAAGTAAGCAGTTCTTAGAGTCGGCTGATTGCTCGTCGATCTATCGCACTCCAGATGGTGTTTATGAAAATGTACAGAGAGCTTCTCCTTTGTTAGGATGTGCATTTATATGTCAGCTGCTTAAAATGAAAACGTTCAAACCCCATTGAAATGCAAAACATAGACATACACAGTGCCGTTAGAGTGGGTTAAGGGAACGCATTAGTGACGAATGTAAAGCATTTTTCGCAGTCATCATCCATCATGTTCCACAAAGAGGAGATTCTTTAAATGTATTCATTGCAAAAACTGTCGGTCAGAGAGGAGAGCTGCACCCGGCAGGGCCAAACAAAGGCAGGGGGTAATACAGAAATAGAAGAATACCAAAACCCAGAGTAATACACCACCCGAGTATTCCACCAACCACCAGGCTGCCTGCTAAGTCACATCATCTCTCTGATGCCTTTTCAATGTCACACTTCATGCTCTCGCACATTCCTCGCCTTCTAAAGTCAGTGTTACGTTTTTCAAAAAATGCACAAAGTGGTGAGTCAGTCTATGTGCACATCTACTACATTACATTGGTATCTATTGTTGAATTGTTGCAAATATACACTATAATAAAAGGGATCCTTGTAAATCAAAGGTGACATATTTAATATCAAGTGTGAATACGAATGAATGGTAAAATAAACCTGGAGAAGGGGAACACCAAAGCTTTATTATGCACATAGCCTCAGCAGCTGTCTATGCTGACCAGTTTTTTGTCAGCTCAACTTCATAACAATGTCGCTTTTCGTACTTTTCTGAATGCAGGAATTTTCATTTTTTCCAGAAGAGTAGGTTTACATTGAGGTATTGCTTGTATGTAACTTTACCTCATCAAAATGTCTAAAAGGAAAAAACGACCTATGTTATATATTTAGTTGAGTGTACTTACAGTATCTTCAATGTTTCCAACAACGAAGCCAGAAAAACCTGTAATTTGAATCAATTCAATTTTATTTATAGTATCAAATCATAACAAGAGTTATCTCAAGACACTTTACAGATAGAGTAGGTCAAGACCACACTCTATAATTTACAAAGCCCCAACAATTCCAGTAATTCATGGACATTGTCCGCTTTGCACATGCGGTTTCTGCCAGAAGACAACCACACCATGCACTGTTTAGATCTTGGTCGTTTTTCAATATTTATTTTAACCAGATGAAGGGTTTTAGTTACCAGAGTAAGTTATCAGTAAAACAGGTTGATCTAGCGCGCCTCGGCTCCAGACGAGCCAAACAGCATTGGAGAAACACAGATCTTTGGCGTGAAACTGCTTTATTCTGTGTTTTTACCGGTTTAAATCACCGGGTCCATTCGTTGAGAGACGATATCTGCGGATAATTTGGCTCCCAGTAAAAATGACCGCATTGCTCTGTTTTTCTGTTTTGATTGAGAGACCCTGAGTAGCAGAAAATTATAATGAATACTAGACACATTTTAGCTGTGAACATAATTGTAAAAGGTGTATGTAAACATTATTATTTTGGATATTGATAATTACAGCTATGGTTTTGATTTCAGTAGTTGGCATGACACAAGTGCACAGAAACATGTTAACACAATTGCTGTTGAGTGTAATGAAAGCACTTTGTGCCCTGATAATGCAACGTTTCTTTCTTATATTGAGTTATTGAGTGCTATCAAGGGGTGAAAACAGACCGTAGCCTTAAATAGATTGCTTTCATACCGTAATACAGAACTATAATACCAGATTTAGCTGCAACGCCACTGGGGTGCAGTGATGGTAGTTGCATACGTTGTCTTCAGATGTGTATGATGAGACTTGGGAGAGCTGGAAATGGTGTTTGGTTTAGTCTCAGCTGACATATACTGAGGTTCTAATGGTGCCTAAATGTTGCTCTTATTTAACAATGCTGGTTCTTTTAAAACCGAGTCATTGAGCTCTTGAGAACCTTAAGCTCTCTCATGAAAACCATCTGCGTTCTCTGACAGGTCACTCTGTAATAGCTTGAATGAATGGCACTGTTCATTTGACATCCCGCTGTTCACAAGCACTCGTATGTCTCTACTTTCAGGCAGTACCCCTGCTGCTATGATGGACTCCTGAGTTACACTTAAAACTGCCAGATTATTCAATATGTATTGAAATTATTCAGATTTGTCAGTTTGTAAGAAAATCCAGCTGCAGGAACTAGGGATGGGCATGATTAATCAACGATCGATGATTGATCATTAACAATTTTGTCGATTGCGTTAATTAGTCATCGATTAAACTAATGCAGGTTGCGTTTAGTCTTGAAGCAATGAAATTAATTTCACTGTGTGGCAGCAATTAAACATTTTACTACCCGGGGGCGCCATAGGCTACTCAGTTACCTGCGAGTTTCTGTTTTGATTTCAAAAGTCATCATGAAGAGGTCACGGCCTATGGTCACGGCGAAGTGTGGCGTGGGACCATTTTGATTTAAAAAATGATTTGGTTCACTGCAAACACTGCGACGCCGTGTATAAGTACAACACGGCCACAACTCAAATGATGTACCACAAAGTGCATCTGACCCTGGTTAATGTCGGTGGCGGTGCGTCCTGCTCTCAGTCTCAACCTAGCATCATCTCGGCGTTAGCACAGAGGAGCCGCAATGCACAACGAGCAGAGAAAAATTACCCAAGGGATCTGCAAGTTCATTGAGATGGATATTGGAACCAGCATGTCACATTCTATCACGACGTACCATCACCAGACTGGTAGAAACTCACTACGAAGAACGGAATCAGGTTCCCCGTCCCGGGCTGGCCAAGTTAGCGCGGAGGTACCTGTGCATCTCGGCCGGCGGGTGTTTTCGGCGGCTGGACTGACGGTCACCAGGTAGCGGTCGCGTCTGACCCCAGAACATGTCAACATGTCTTATTTTTCTCAACAAAAACCAGTAGACTGGTGCAGAAGTTGTATGTGAGTTACTGGTTATTTTATATTAGGCTTTGTCCGTGCCTTGGATAGTTTCGAGTTACATTTTGACAAAACCTGTCAGATCTAAATATTATTATGTTTTTGGTTAAGTTATTATTTAACATGATTCTTTTTATTTATTATTTTGGAACAAACGAGGGTCTCTGTTTAAGAAGGCTGGCTCGCAGCAGCAGGTTCCGCTGCTTCAGAGCACCGCAGCGCTTATATCTTTAAGGTTAGCCTAACCTCCAGTTTAACTGCCACAAGTTGTTCTTCTTGTAATTAAGATCTCATCGAGGAAAAACACGCCGTGTTTTTGTATTTTCATTGCTTTTTTAATTTATAAAAAGTTAATAATAAATAAATAATAAATAATGAATTTTAATATAAAAATATGAATGATTATTCGATAGTCGATCGTTAATTCTCCCGACGATCGACTAAGAAAATTTAATCAAATGCCCATCCCTAGCAGGAACCCATATTACATAAGCGTTAATGGATGTGGGAAATTGAGTGTTATACTTACAGTGGCCGACAAAAACACCACCGTGTATGATTATGTCACACGTAGTCTTGCATTGCCAGACCTATCTCCACAGCGCTGTGTAGTAAGGTCTGGCTACACCAAAGCACTTTTTATTTTACTATATCTCTTTACATAAATATTTGTTTATACTACTATGGGCTAACAGTTAACAGAAACAGCGCACATGAACAGATGCGCAATATTAGCTCAGACAAAATAGCACCCTCGTTAATTAGCCTACTGTTGCTAACGTCCATTCATAAATCCTACATAGCATCGTCCTGTACCCACAGGACATCAGACTTACTTATTGT
>CM042440.1:20058746-20281246 GCA_023631565.1 Gymnocephalus cernua | reverse complement strand
CAGCCAACTTCTCTGACCTACATCCTCAAAGTCAAATTTGCACTTAGAAGTGCTATCAGGGTATTTGACACTACTTTAAAAAATTTACTTTTGCAGAAAACCCCTTCGCCTCAGCTTCCTCTGTGAAGTGGTCCTGCCTCAGGTTTTTGGCCCTGCCTCTGCAGGGCACTGGTTTACAGGAAGGAGTGACACAATCAATTTGCAGAGCAACTGACACAATCAGCGCCTACATAAATCATATCAGCACAGCCAGGCCCCCCAGGCGCCTGCTGAGTTGACACTTTCATGGCTCAGCTCCAGAATGCAACCTGTCAATCAGCAGAGATACCAAAGAGAGCAGGTACTCTACTCCATCACACTGAAAGCTTGGGCTTGGGATTATTTTCAAAACTGAAAAAACTGTAATGATTGACAGATTACCTGCTTTAACCTGCAATCGGAGCATTGGATTGCCACTGTACAACATCAGAATGATGCACTTCAGTTGATGGAGCAATTTTTTTGTTTGTTACAGCAATAGACCGAATCACTTTGACTTCGGGCTAACACAAGAACCATTTCCAGCTAGGTTCCAGGTTGATTTGATTTGCTGAGATATGTGAAATTGGCAAACTTGTTTATTTATGTTGTCATTTTCAGCCGTAACTGTAACATTTAAAGATGCATAGTTAAACCTGGCGGTGTGGCCTATCTGACGTTTCTGCTGTGCTTATTTTCTGTACTGTGCTGCTTTGCTAGCGTCTTTGATAAACCAAATCTAGCATTACAAACAGCAACATCTCACTGCACTTTTGTTAGAGAAAGTGCTGAGGTATGAAAGCATCAAACATACGTTTTAGATACATGATACAATATATAATTTTAACACCATCTAGCAATATAAACTGAACTGTTTGCACTAGGGATGGGCATTCGATAAAATTTTCTTCGGCGATCGTCGGGAGAATTAACGATCGACTATCGATTAATCATTAATATTTCTATATTAAAATTAATTATTTATTTAACTTTTTATAAATTAAAAACGCAATGAAAATACAAAAATACAGCGTGATTTTCCTCGAGATCTTAATTACAAGAAGAACAACTTGTGGCAGTTAAACTGGAGGTTAGGCTACACTTAAAGATATATGCCCTGCGGTGCTCTGAAGCAGCGGAACCTGCTGCTGCGAGCTGGCCTTCTTAAACAGAGACCCTCGTTTGTTCCAAAATAAATAAATAAAAAGAATCACGTTAATAACTTAACCAAAAACATAGTAATACTTAGATCTGACAGGTTTTGTCAAAATGTAACCCAAAACTATCCAAGGCACGGACAAAGCCTAATATAAAATAACCGGTAACTCATATAGAACTTCTGCACCAGTCTACTGATTTTTGTTGAGAAAAATAAGCAGGTTGACATGATCCGGGGTCTGACGTGACCGCTACCTGGTGACCGTCGCTCCAGCCGCCGAAAACACCCGCCGGGATGCACAGACCTCCGCGCTAACTTGGCCAGCCCGGGCCGGGGAACCTGATTCCGTGCAGATCCCTTGGGTAATTTTCTCTGCTCGTTGTGCATCGCAGCTCCTCCGTGCTAACGGCGAGTTGATGCTAGGTTGAGACTGAGAGCAGGACGCACCGCCACCGACATTAATAACCAGGGTCGGATGTCGGATGCACGGATGTGGTACATCATTTATCGCGATACTATGCTGTATCGACTCCCCCCCCACCCCACCCTTAGTACACATCATATCAACTCGACAGTAACCAACACAAGGCAGCGCATCAACTGGAGTGACAGTTTTGTGGCAGTCCTTCGATACAGCCTGCCAATCAACCAGGTAACGTATCTGTGCTCACAAACGCACTCGCTGCCAATCCAGGTAGACAGGTAGGAAATACACTTGTCAACAGAGGCAGCAGCACATGTAGGGAGCAGCGGGAGTGGGAATGTCCTGAAATGGGACAAATTCTTTGTCCTCAGCAGCACCCCCCCGTGATGATTACGTTGTACAAAATGGCTTGGAGTCAGAGAGAAACAGAGTGATCCGTCACGTTTGTTTCATGCTGCTGCAGCTCTTCCTGTTGTTGTGTTGTTGCTGTAGGACCTTGTTCACACATACCCTATGGAGAACACAATCAACACAATGTATTATTTATGTTCAAGCACCCTTGGAGACGTGTTCTCATTGCTACAGACAATAGCTGGTTTTCCATCCAAGTAGTTTATGCAAATTATGATTCATTAAATTCAAAAGGTAGAAGGGGAACGGAATATTTCAATAATAATTGAAAAATGGGGTGTCACATTTTGTAGAAAAGCCGTTTACAGTAAAGACCTAAAAATGACCATTACTTCCCGACACACCTACTGACAACCTGATTTATTTACAATGTAAGGCTATTCTTCCTTTTCATCTTTACACAATTTAGAATTATTACTCCTTTTTCTTTCTCAGGAGGCATGTTTATCATTTTCACAGAAGAAAAAGTAAATCATGAAGCATTAATCTTTTTTAAAGTGCTCATATTATGCTCATTTTCAGTTTCATAATTGTATTTAGAGGTTGTACCAGAATAGGTTAATGTGGTTTAATTTTTTAGAAAACACCATATTTTTGTTGTACTGCACATTGTTGCAGCTCCTCTTTTCACCCTGTGTGTTGAGCTCTCTGTTTTAGCTACAGAGTGAGGCATCTCACTACTGTTCAATTTTTGTTGGGAGTCGCACATGCGCAGTAGCTAGGTAAGGACTACTAGCCAGTCAGAAGCAGAGTATGAGGGCGTACTACGCTAGCAGCTAGGTGAGCATTATAACGTGTGTTATAAACTGACGCACGTTTGTCACAGAAGTAAAGGCTGGACTACAACAGAGCTGTTTGGAGCAGTTTGTGAACAGTGTTTTCTGTTGGAGATGGTAAGTCCCTTTGGGGGGGACTTTGGGCTTTTTCACTTTGTAAACCTATAACGTTCACAAAAAAGATATATAACACAATAAAGGAAATGGGAAAAGCCAGAAAGCATAATATGAGCACTTTAACGGAAACATTTAAAAACCAAACACGATTTATTCACAAATAAATCAAAAAAATGTAACTTGATGTTATGACTCTGCCTTGAAGCAACGGAAACATTTCAAACTACTTGTAAAGTAATTTGAATTGGAATTTTAAATTTGTAATGGCTTTACTAATGTGTTTATTTTTATTGTATTTGTTTGCTTCTCTATTACTGTATACTTTATAAATGAGCTGTCATTTAGTAAACACTCTCACTTAATGCAGCAGTCAAACTAGCATTAGCTGTCGAGCGACATTTGAGGTCAAATTTGACCTCTCACTAATTAATTTGTAATGAGCTATAACTAAGTGTGCTGAAGAAATCCAAGTTTCTACATCCTTGGCAGACATATCAATTAAGGCCATTGTATGTCTGTAGGGTGCAATGATGTTCAATTGGCCCTACAGGACTCTCTTTAATTAACCACTGGTGAAGTGGCTAGACTGTAATGAGCTTACTGGTGTTATGGCAGAAGAGCGCTATGCAATGACACCGTAATAATGTTCAACAGATTTTTTGTTTAAACATGCAATGAAATACAATTTCATAACATTACAACAGACATATAATTTAATTGCAGGAATGTTTGTTATTATTTTGGCATCAAACATATGCTTAAAAGCTTCCCCAGATTAACTACCACTACCGTTGCGTACATGCGAGTATTAGGAGTTGGTTCATCAAGAAAACAGCTAGTGGTACTAGCATTGCATGAAAAGTGGGATTTTCGTCCCCGTAAACGCCCGCGAACTCCCGGAAATCCCCCTAATTTTCGGCAGTTAATGACAATTTGCAGGCAGTGAACGTCGCGTTCGTCTGTGCCACATATTGTCGGAAACGAACCATGACGTATGTGGAGAGCTCCCACGGAGGTGTGAATGACTCTAATTAGCATATGCATAGCAGTGACACCGCGCCTGGCCAGAGAGTGTCTGGCTGCATTCATATGATATGCTATTATGTTGTATATTCATGTCATTGTTATGGTATGGACTACACTATATTACCACCAAGGACTTGAATTTATTGAGGAAAAGAAAATTTGCCAGGAACGTGATGTTTATTCAAAGAAAGAGCTTTATTATCACACAAATGAGATGCTCACGGAGAAGCCCAAAATCCTACAGCACTGTGGAGTGTCTGTTTGCCGCCTCGGAGCTGTAGGTAACAGGCGACATTCTTTTTTAAATTCGGTCCATTTGCAGTAATTAATCTTGCATACGTTCATTAAATAAATCAATTAAAGGTAAACTTTAAGAGTCTACAATTAGGCTATACTGAGCCTGATCTATTTATACCAGAGATTTTCTTAAAATAAAGTTAATACCTTTTCGAAAAATGACACCTGGGGTAAAACTCCCCCTGCTGGTACCCTGATTTGCATTGGTACAGCTCACAGCATGTTCATTTACATGTTAAAGCCTCCCCTAGAATTTGTGGGAGGGGGGGTTCATGAGGGGACAACTGCCAAGCAAGGCCCACGTCAATTTCCGACAATTAACGGGAGTTTTTGGTGTTGCCTGTAAATTGCCGTGTGCAGTTCCATGACAATCTACAGTGCCGCTTACTGACGAAAATCCCACTTTTCTTGTAGTGTAGTTCTCTAGTCAGATGTATGTGTGTGTGTGTGTAATTCCGGCCTGTGTGTAATGTGTATAATAACAGAGTGAAAACATTGTAATTTCCCTTGTGGGATTAATAAAGTATAAATATTTCATTATTTTAATAAAATTGAAAGAGCACCAGTAGAACAAGGGATAAAACATGATGAAATCGTGGCCAGTTGCTTTGTTTCCTGTATTAATGTTAGGAACTTGCTCATCTCGCCACACAGATTTGATTTTTTGTCAGCCTACCTAAAAACTTATTTGCACTATTTTGAATTTTTTGAGGTTTGAGGTTTTTCTATGGGCAAATTGAAAAATGCTCATTAAAATAGTACTACTTAATACTACTTAACCAAGCCGATAGTGAATGTTCATTCTCGACCTTGGTAATGGTGGTTTGACAAAGTTTTTCAAGCTTTTAACTTCATTTTGTGGCCTTGATCAGCAAATTATATTTTGTCAAACGTTTTTTGACATGACCAGGTTCAAGTTTATTTTAAGGGTTGCACAATGCAATGCAAGTTGTAGCCCCGTCATTCTACAAACACAGAACATTTAAAAGTAAAGTGTAAAAACCCCCCAATAAATTCAGTTACTTATATACACCTATACGTGTATACACACATAACGTGTACAGTATGTGCAATGTCAGGTTGATAGGAGTATTTTTAATTGTGCAAAAATAACAATATTGGTTTATAGAGGGAACGAGGTTAGTGCAAAAGCTTTTGTTTTGGTAATGTGCAAAAAGGAAAGTTCCATGTCATTTATTTATGGCGGGGTGTGGAGGATGAGGTGGAGTTAACTGAGGTGTCTCGCAGTCTGAGGAAAGATGGTGCTCTGTAGTCTGGTGGTACGACAGCAGGCACTTCTGTATCGCTTGCCAGACGGCAGCAGGGTGAACAGGCTGTTGCTGGGGTGGGGTATTGTCTTTTAGTCTTCTCGGATGATGTTCTGGGTGGTTTTAATCACCTGCTGCAGAGACGTCCTGCGCATTGCCTCCCATGGCAGTTTCCAATGGTTCCAGTCAGGATGCCTTCTATGGCTGCTCTGTTAAAGTTAACAAAAACTTGGCAGAGGAATTTTCCTTAAGCAATATAGCAGTTATTGAGCTTTCTTTACCAGGGTAGAGATGTATGATGTACATGACAGGTTCTGTGATGCTGATTCTCAGAAACCTCAAACTGTTTACTTGCTCCATTTCAGCTCCACAGGGGTGTGTATCTTTGCCTTCCGTTTTCCTAAAATCAACCCTCAGCTCCTTGGTTTTGCTGACGTTGAGAAGTTGTGTGTTCTCTGTGCACCAACCTGCAAGAGTATGAATTTCCTTCCGATATGAGGTCTCATCATTGTTCCATCCAATAATGGTTGCGTCATCCGCAAACTTCACAACAGATTTCTCTTCATCGGGGGTTGCAGTTGTGGGTGTACAGCGTGAACAAGAGGGGGCTTAGCACACAGCCCTGGGGGGGTTCCTGTATTCAGCACTATAGTAGAGGAGATGTGATTGCCAATCTGAAACAGTCTGTGGTCCGTTTGTGAGGAAGTTGCAAAGTATGGTACTCAGACCCCGACTAAGTTTGCCAATCAGTTTCATCGAGATGACTGTGTTGAATGCTTAGCTGAACCACGATCTTTCCATGACCTTAATCATGGTCATAATTAGCACTATTGTATTTCGGCATAGTTAAAAAAAAGGTTAATCGGCGAGCGCCCAAAGTGACCCAAATCAAACACACTGCTGACTTCTGCGTTCATTTTGGACCTACCTTCAATACCGCGTGTGCTGTCTTTTTTTTGACAATGATCCCTGTTGTAATTGCAGAGCCTCTTCAGCACTAATCCTTTTGATTTTAAGGAGCGAAGTGTGTAAATGGGCCCTATCTTGCACCCGGAACAGCGCAAAGACCGACGCAGTTGTCAATTTCCCGTCCAGCGCCCATGTTGTTTAAATAATAAATGCACCTGCGCCCATCTGTGCGCCCATGGACGTGCTGGTCTTACAGGGAGGTGTGTTCAGGTGAATTCTTGGCGTATTGCTATCTTGAAGCAGCGGAAAGTGATCGCGCCATTGACCAACAAAAACCTGGTCTAAAGTCAATAACGCAGCATTTCAATGTTATTTAAAGCCTGCTTCACCTCGTGGAGTTTTGGTGGCATAGTGCTCGTGCCATATATGATCTGCTCGCACACTTTCACTTCACACACGAGCAGATCCGTTTCTTCTCCTGAAATTCTCTCCTTCCTGCTTAGCAAATCCGCCATCATAATAGCAATGTGCCAAGGTACAAACGCGGCTGGCTTTTAAAGGGAATGGGAGATGACACTCTGATTGGTTTATTGCATGTTACGCCCAAAACACACCTATGATTAATTAAGACACTAAGTACAACCCTTTTTAACCTTTTTTCCGCCGTTAAACTAGCAAAAGTGGATTTGTACACGCCTTAAACGACCTGCGCCAGGTGCTTCATGCCGTGTACTGAAATTGTTAAAATAGGGCCCCTAGAGAGGCTGAGTGTACTGGTTGCTGGGACAAAGAGGTTAAATGGACTGGTTATATTATGCTTTGAGAATAAACGAGCAGAGATGTTGTACCTAGAGCGGATTGTGGAGGACTTTGCGTGGGCTCAAGACAAGAAGAGTGAAGTTCGGACAGCTGAGTACAACAAACTCACTGAACTCACTCCCTAGATGAGAATGTCAACAGCCACTGCGTTTGGCCATCAACTGAGAGACATAAACTGTGTGTTTGTGGCTTCAGTCACTGTGAAGTTTATATTGTTATATTATACATCTGTGTGTTTTGGGGATGTTTAATTCTGCTGTTGATTCCATAAGAAATGTCAGGCTATTGAAGTAGCTTAAAAGGGCTGTACTTGACATTCAGAACATTAATAAAGCATCAAAGAAATATTTGCTATGTAAAGATATAGTGAAGTAATAGGGTTCTGAGAAGAGAATGAAGTCACACTCACTCTGTGTGTTATCCAAGCTCCTCTGTTATTTGTTTTGATAGCCGCGTGTGCATGTTAGTGCATGTGTCTGTGTACAGCTCCTTAATATTGCTTGCTGCACCCGCTGCAGCGTCCATGGACCTTTTCATTTATTGTCGTTCATTTTTGTTTAATTGTCTTTTCTTGGATAATTTTCTGGTTAATTCTAAGAAAGGCAATACTAGGGCTGCAGCTATCGTTTCTTTTTGTAATCGATTAATCTAGCACTTTATCGATCGATTAATTGGATACATTTTTTTGCGTTTTTAAACAACCAAAACAAATAATGCATAACGAAAATGATGTGGCTGTAAAATGATCAAGCATTTGGCTTTTATTTCTCAAAAGAGAAGAGGCATTTATTCCAACTCCAACATTTGGCAATTTAATTAAGTTTCATGCTGTAATCTAGCCCTGATATCAAAGTAAATATCTGTTTTATGTAGATTTCTACACCTGCAGAATTTACCATTAGGCTACCAACAAATAATATATAATTTCCGGGGTGAGCCTATTTGCTATGGTAACCTAGCAACCTGTGTGTGTGTGTGTGTGTGTGTGTGTGTGTGTGTTTGTTTGTGTGTGCACGCGTGCCGTGCGTGAGGAAGAGTGAGAGAGACGAGGGTGCATGCGTATGTGTGTGTGAAGGGGTTCTTTTTTTAGGCTATACTCTCTTGCAATTGAACGTGAATAAGTTTACTACTTAAAAACATCAAAGCTAAACATCATATCTAGTCAGACCGCATCACGACATCGCTACAAATACAGTATGCGATTTAAAATCAGCGGCTGCTTAGGCTACGTTACCTTGTTTCAGCGACGCTTGGTGAAACAGCGTGGAGTGGATGTTTTTGGTTCAGATGCTGAATCATTGAAGTCGTACTGCTGTGGTATGCCAGGTCTACTTTGCAGTAGACACATTGCACCTTGTTCTCTTCCTTTTTTTAGTATGTAATGATCCCAAACTTTAGACATTCTCTGCCGTTTCTGGACATCGCTACTCTCCGCCATCGCGCCAACTAAATTCAAAATGTATCACGCGCTAGTGGTGTGCTTCCTGAACAACCTGATCAGATCCCTGCGCGTATATTGCGCGTCATAGGAATTTAACGAGGCTTCGAGGCAAAGTTTTTGCCTCGAGGAATTTTTGTAATCGAGTTACTCGAGTAACTCGATGAATTGTTTCAGCCCTAGGCAATACCAAGGAAGGTGTTTGCATATTTATAATTGATAATCAGTTGTATGCAAAGGCTGCAAAGTAGTAATACCTGAGTGCAATATTCTAGTACACCTTCTTCCTCATTTCTGTAATGGTCATGTTAGTCGACGGCACCATTGTCTCCCCATCTCCCCAGGCCCGCAATCTTGGCGTTATCTTTGATTCCACCCTCTCCCTTGAGCCCCACATTCGTCATGTCATTAAAACCTCCTTCTTTCACCTCTGCAACATCGCCAAAATCAGCCCCTCTCTCACACCCCCGCTGCTGGAAGACTCATTCACGCCTTCATCTCCTCCCGACTGGACTACTGCAACTCACTTCTCCTCGGCATCAGCTCTACCAACATCAACCGACTCCAACTGGTCCAGAATGCAGCCGCCCGACTCATCATCCGCTCCAAATCTTGGCACCACATCACTCCAGTCCTAAAACAACTCCACTGGCTTCCTATCTCCCACCGGATCACCTACAAAATCCTGGTCCTCACCTACAAAGCCCTCCACCATCTGACACACTCATACCTCACAGACCTCCTCTCCCCCTACCAAACCTCACAGTCCATGAGATCCACCTCAGCCGGTCTCCTCTGCATCCACAAGTCCAACCTTTGCAGTTTCGGGGACAGAGCCTTCTCCAGGGCAGCTCCTAGGCTCTGAAACTCCCTCCCCCAAGAGATCCACACCTCTGAGTCCCTCACCATCTTCCAGTCCCGCTTATCTTGTTTTTTTTTGTAATCTATCTCCCCTGTAAAGCGACTTTGAGTCTATCAAAAGCGCTATATAAATTCAATTTATTAATTTATCTGAAGGTGGGTTAAGTACTTTAGAGCTAATTGTGAAGCTAAGATATTCATTCACGAGGCAAACAAATCTGGTATGATTAGGACATCATAATAGGAAACATGCTTGGACTAGAGTTATAATGTGACTGATCACTTGCAATGCATCTTACTGCAACTTTAAAGTAGGGCTGACTCGAATGCTTTGAAGCTTCGTTCGTTGCCATGGTAATCGACTCCCAAATGAATATTAGAATGCTTTGTTTTTTGTTTTGTTTTTTTAAATTATTATTATGTAGGCCTATCCATTACCCAAAAAATCCAATACTGATATAGGGCTGCATGATATGAGGAAAATATGCGATAGCAGTGTTGAATATCGCGATAACGATATTACTTATGATAAATAAACATATATATGTGTACTCATTTCCCCTGCTTTCAGTATTCTGCTAAAATACAACAAACTGCTTGTTGAATTTTAAATAGTGCTGTCAAACGATTAAAGTATTTAATCGCGATTAATCGCATTAATGTCATAGTTAACTCAAGATTAATCGCAATTAATCGCACATTTTTTATCTATTCTAAATGTCCCTTGATTTCTTTTTGTTCTATTATATTTTCTCATTTTAATGCTCTTATCAACATGGAAAAGTGGATTGGCTTGCTTTCTGCAAATGTTTTTTTTTTTTATTGAAAACAACATTGGCATATACGTAGTGTTCAATTTCACACTAACATTCACACTTGGAGCTAATAATCTGTCACAACGTAACACTGTTACCTCCATTTTCCATTGCAGATAGTACTGCCTCATGCCTGAGGCGAGCGTGGCTGGTCGTCATAGCGACTGTGGTTTCCCCCGACTCATTTCCCGGTTGTCCTTCTCCATAAACAAACGAGGGTTAACTTTTCCTGCTCCAGGTTTCTGGTCAGAAAGAACAGGGGAGACACTTTGTTTCTCTCACTATGACTCTAGAGTCACTAATCGCCGTGACGAGCCTACAGTACAAACAAAACAAGTGTGCGGCTGGCCACGCCAAGACCCGCCCTTCAATCACTACTATTGGCCAGGCGTCCAAGGTAACGTAACCCCATTTGTTGAGGTCCTATCCCCTGACCAATCCGTTATCCTAACCTTAACCACTAGAGGTGAAATGCCTAACCCCAACCAATCAAGCTGCTTCGTAGGGTGGGACATGGCGTGGCCATAGTGGGATTCGTAATTTTGTGTAATTTTTTTGTAGTTTTGTTTCCAGTCTAGCTAGATCCGAAAGAACGTTAATCATGCGATTAAAAAAATTGTCGGCGTTAAAGGAACGCGCCAATGGGACATTAGCGCCAATGGGACATTAGCGCCAATGGGACATTAGCGCCAATGGGACATTAGCGCCAATGGGACATTAGCGCCAATGGGACATTAGCTTATTCACTGTAACCCAGAGAGTTAGACAAATCGATACATACCCTTCTCATCTCCGTGCGTGTCGTAACTCTGTCTGACAGCTCCACTGGTAGCTTAGCCTAGCACATATCCTGGAGGTAACTGGTTCCAACTAGCCTACTGCTCCGAATGCGTGACAAAATAACGCCAACATGTTCCTATTTACATGGAGTGATATGCTTGCAGCTCAGTAGAGCTGCTTCGCCTTTCTGAGAATATAATTCCCAGTTTAAATACAGTTAGAAGATGGCTGTCTGACGTTATTTGTACACACTGTGACTATACAAATCACAACATGTAAATAGGAACATGTTTGACAGCACTAATTCAAATACTAGCCCACCTGCCAAAAGTGATATTGATTGGGACAGTCTTTCTTTAAAGTGTTAAAGAAAAGTCAAAGTACGCATTAATGCTGCACTCTATTTCGAAACCCCCCCAGAGAATAAATACTATCAGCATAGTAAATATGATCAGCCTGTGACCTTGCAACTGGACAACGTGCTCCTCTGCCACTTCATACTTTCTCTCACTCATCACCCTATCTCCCACTAATACCTAGTTATTGCTTTGCAGATACACTCTGGGGCCTCGTCGCTTTGTAATCATAACTTGTCCTACATCGGATGAAGATATGGAAATATCATTACTTCTCAGATGAATAGATACAACAAAACAGCAGTGTCTTGCTTCCTCCTGGGCTGGAGCTCATTTGTACAGTAAGCAAGGGGAGGAATTATACTGAGCCTAAATACATCTAAATACGTTTTCAGATATTTGGTTAGCTTGACCATATTTTTGAAAGTAATGTACATTAGGTTTTAAAAAAAAAAAAAAAAAAAAAAAAAAGGTCCTTTTTTCCCAGCTCATCTGAAGTTACTTGTCATGGTTGGATACTTTTTCTTCACAACGTTTTGAATTTGTGGAGCACAGTGTGACAGAGACGTTGAATGGACTGTATATATTATGCTTTGACAATGAACCTAGAGCAGATTGTGGAGGACTTTACGGTGCTTAATGGGATACTTCACCGATTAGCATTAGGCTAAGCTTTGTATCAGTAGAAACCTGGTAGTATTTTCGAATGACTGTGCTTCCCTCGCTCATGTCCCCCTGAGACTAGATTTATCTGTATTGTGGGTCTGGAAAAAAGCCTCTGATGACGCAAAAGTCGTCATTTAACGCCATCGGAGGCATTTTTGCCCAGAAGCTGTGGACTACAGCCAGCTAGTTCCGCATGTTTTCAATTCGCCCATAGGGGGCGGGACTGTCACTCCTCGATGCGAGTCGAGTGTCAGCCATCTTGCAGCTAAGCTAACACTCTCTCTCTTTTCAGCAGCAAACTTGCAATTAAATGCATTCAAACTACCACACATTCTGGCTTTTCTCGGTATAGAAGGCACCAACTTCTAAAACCTTTTCACATTTCTACTACATAAATGACCCAATTTAATACATATTCATCTTTCAGTCCCTCCAGAAAAACGCAGAGTTTTTTTGTGATTGTTGCGGGCAAAAATCCTTGATTATGCGGCACGTTTTCTTAAAAAAGCGATGGAATATGCGGGATATTTATGCCATTTTATGCGATGAAATTGCGGGAACTTGCAAAAATTGCGGGAACTTGCGGGAACTTGCGGGAACTTGCAAAAACTGCGGTTTGATGAAAAAGAGAAAAAAAAGTGATTCCCCAACACTGTGTTCTCAGTAGGTGAAATTACGTCACTTCATAACGTTCCCATGGAAACAGGGGAAAATGGCTGCTCTTGTGTGAAGTAAACGCAACATTTTTCAACTTTCTGCTGAGATATATGTGACTTTTTTGCAACGAAAATGCGGGGATTATGAAATCATGCAAGCCCCACATATTTTGCGCGGAAATCGGCAGTTTATGCGGCGAAAGTGCGGCGTATTTTAAAAAATGCGGCCCCCGCATAAATATGCGGACTTTGGCTGATTATGCATTGAATTCTGCGATCGCATAATCGCGTTTTTCTGGAGGGACTGATCTTTCCAGCATTGAAATATCCCTTTAAGACTCGCAGAGTGAATTTCAGACATCAAACTCACTGAACTCACTCTCCACCTGAGAAGGTCAACACCCACTATATTGCGCCACGTGTACAGTACTGTACAGGATGTCCTTTGCTTCAATAGCAAATTAATTGCTTCATAGTCATTTTAACTTGAGACTCATCCTGTGACCAAAGAGGTGAGACTTGTTCCTAAAAACACATTTCACTTTGGATGAGTTTTACTTTGGATTTTCTTGACTGACTTAGTTTTCTCCGTCCTCCTTGTACCAGACCTGACAGAAGACAAATCGACGTCGCGATCCAAACCCATCCATCAGAAAATGGCAAACAATTGTTAACAGAAATCGTACATCCTTAAAATATGAATACCTTGATTTATGCGTCTGTATGCCATGGATTAATTTGATTACGGTTATTAAACCTGCAGCATAATGAGTTATGGAAATCCCAGCTCATGAAAGCTTCAGCAGACTGCCTATTAAACATCATTCATAATCAGCTCCTTAGTATACAGATAGGATAGATTTGTGCCCCTACAAACTGCCACAACAGATGGCTAATATTTGGCATGCAGCAGTGAAGTGACAGGAGGTAAATTAGAACATTGACATATTGACATTTATATTGGTGCGACTAATTGCAAGAAAACCTATGGCTTAAAAAGGATAATCCGAATAATCATATCATACATGACATATGTTAAACAGGTCCATGTTTTGTTTTTTTCTGAAGCTGATTATGATCCACACCATTATTGGATTATGTTTATGAAGTGCCATTTCGACTAAACAATGAAAAATATATTCTCAATTCATGAGGACGGCAATGCAAAAGCAGAACAATCTGTGTTCACCCAAGACCTGCAAATGAGTTTTCAAACTCTGTGGATGATGTACATGGAATATACATTTCAAATGGATATTGAACAATAAGGCTGTCATGCTGCAGTGCAGTCATGAATACTAAACCTTCTGCTCATGACATTTTAAATCCTGGAATTCACTGACAGATGCAGAAAGCCCACACTGACCAAAGTTTTTTCTAGTTTTATGTTACTGATGTTGCACAGTTATTTACCTTCTGACTGGAAGCTTGGCACCTTGCATGATGGGAAACAGATGGGTAAACAGACAAACTGAAGTTAGGGACTGTCTCAAAAGTGGTTTTCAGTGAGCTTTTTATGACCTGTTTTTGTCGAGTCATTTTTAGCCACGACTCTCGCTCCATTGCAGAGTCAGTTACACCACTGTGGTACCAATCTCGGAACCCATCGGCTGTCAGTCTGGCTGTTAGACCTTTGGGGGTAGTGTCCAGTATTTGGGGGTTCCAGTGTAGCCAGCGGATATCCGGACCAAGACTTCCTCTTCTGTGTGCCGGTCATTCAATCCAAGTCAATACTTTTTTCAGGTGTTTTAGGACCAGGCGACATTTTGGCCAATTTCTATAAACTGATATCTGCATATGAATAGGGCTGGGTATCGTTCAAACATTTTCTATACCAATACCGTGACTTGGATACCGGTTCCTAAACAATACTTTTTTCGATACCAATTTTATAAAACAAAACAAATTGACATTACAACACAAATATTTTTTTCAGCGCCTACTACATGAGCCCCGTCGAGTTTTTCCTGCCTGCCTCTACAACGTGTAACGATAAACAGCCAAATCATAAGCATTATTAGATCTCGGTAGAAGCATGCTGCATGCTTAATGGCTCACTGACGCAGATGAGATTTGCTCCTTAGGTATTGAAAGTGGGTATTGAATGACGAGGCATTTTTCAATACTCAATACTCTAGAGGCTATTCAGTCGGTGCCTTAAAAGAATATGTATGCAGATCAATATCTGTAATAAAGGTAACCTATATTTTAAGGGGAACTTTGCCACAGTTACAAGCTGTTTACAATATTCCTGCGATAAGTTTTATTTATTTTTTTTATTTTTTTATTTTTGATATTTACAAATTTGAGGCTATGTCAGAAAGCATATGCCTAACTTTGAATTCTTTAACGAGAATGAGTCTCTGGAAGTAATAAATAAATTGGATCCTGTTACTCATGGGCAGTGTTGGTCAAGTTACTTGGAAATAGTAATTAGTTACTGATTACTTCTCTGAGAAAGTAATCCAGTTACATTTCCAAAAGTAATTAGTTACTTTACTAGTTACTTTACTAAGTTACTTTTCAAAAACATGATGCACGACCTGTGAACTGTTACACCCATAAAACTTTTGTTATTTACCGTCCAGATGTCAGCAGTGGTGGAAACGAAGTCTACATCTCCGAGTGCAGCCTTCAAATTATCGTCCATTATGTCGTATTCTCTCTCAAGGTATCCTGCAAATGACTTTCTCTGAGGCAGCTTGACACCGTGTTTGGTCGGTATTTTTTCTACGACGTGTCGGAACGATTCAGAGTCAACAGTGGAAATTGGCAGCATGTCTTCGACAATATAGCCAGCGACGAGCTCCTTCAGTTCAGCGGCACTAAGTCCTGTCGCTTTTATGTCTATTTTCACCTGTTTAGCAGGAGAGGGGCCCTCGGAGGTTCGCCCGGTGGAATTGGATGTAGCCCCAGCGGTCATGTCAGTTGGGGGTTCAGGGTTTTTTCAGAGAGTTTCACATTCCTGTGGCGGCTTGCTAGGTGCTTGCTCAGACATGAGGTGGAATTTTTCACTGTAGATGCAAGTTTTCTTCCTACGCAGAGTGTACAGCGGACGCTGATGTTTTTGTCACCTTTAACCGAGTCAAACTCAAAGTAATGTCGGTACTTCCAAGCATGAAATGCTGCAGGATCCTGCTCTCTCCCGCGCTCCATGTTGTCTCTTGTTCAGCACTACACATGTCGGTGTTTACACTGACGTCGCGGCGCTCATACGTCATTGTCACTCACAAGACAGTCTCACGAAACTAAATCACGGTTAAGTAACGCAGTAACGCAGCCTACTTACGGGGGAAGTAACAGTAATCTAATTAGTTTTTGCAATTGTAATCCCTTACTTTACTAGTTACTTGAAAAAAAGTAATCAGATTACAGTAACACGTTACTTCTAACGCGTTACTGCCCATCAGTGCTCATGGGCTGTTTTCCTATTTTTTTAATTATCAGATCCTAGAGACAAGAGCTCTTTAAGTGCATGGTGAAAATGTTATGTATTGATAAATGTCATTTTGTATAATCGTGTGCGCAGCTACACTTGTACATGTTTGGATGAGAAGAAGAAATGGCAGTAAAAAAACAAGTGAACACTGAAAATAAAGCAGTTCTTCTGGTATAAATCAGACTGCAGATATGTGTGAAATAAACGGAAATGGGTACAGATATTAGCTTTACCTTAGTCCCCATTACCTGACAGTGCACCTTTATTTTTATGAATTTCTACGCTCGGAATTTATACAAATAACTCAATATTTCTTATCACCTGAACAGTTCTGTTTACTCGCCTGCACAACAACAATTTTTTTTAACTTGACATGCTCCAAAAAATCTATGTTCTAGACGACAAAATAATTATTTTGGACACTGTGTAGAAAGTGTGTCTCCATGTGGTGTCAGTCTGTATGCAAATACAACTTCATTAGTTTTGGAGATCAGGAGATTGAGGTGAGGGTACACAGTGTTCTAATAGCATGGAAGGCAGATGACAGTCCTATTTCCTTAGAGACTTTCCTGTTCACTGTCTTCTATCATATTAAACCAAATCAATTATCCCAAAGGCAGCAGGCTATAATAGGAAGCTGGGTGGGCATTTTTTAACAGAGTAAGTCTGGCTGCTCAAATCCAAACACGCCGCGTGCGATTACAGTGATGAGGGCATTGAAATCCTGTAATTGAGACAAGCAACATTATGATTGCAAACTGATTGAATATAATTAGCCGTGGCTTTTACTTAGTTTGCATGCTTCTTTTAATTAAGATATTTTTCTTTTCACTTCGTCAGAGTAGATTCACATTATGCAGGGATGTTTTGATAAGTGATTAGTCCGGTAAGGCCCGCAAAGATAATTAATCGTCCAATTTTTCAAAACTGTGCTGCGGTTGCCAAGTGGCCTTCCCCCCCTCAGCTGGGACACAGAATGAAAATCTGTGCGGTTTAACTGTCTGTTTTCCTCCTCGGGCTGGAGATGTGTCAACATTCAAAGTTTTTTTTAATTTTACATTTTTTATAATCTGCGGAAAATCTGAATTCTGCGTCCATAGATTCAGTGTGGCCCTGTTGAAGACTCGCCTGTTTAAACTGGCTTTTGTCTCATGTTTGTAATTTTTGAGTTTTTTTAAATATTATTTTTTATTTTATATATTTATTTATTACCCATATTACATACCTGCGGGCCAATTCGTGGACGTTTTTGAATCATTTACAATCCCGTAATTGTCTCCATCTGCTGAAAGCCCGACCGAGTGTGAATCGCGTGGTCGCTTCTCAACTTTCACTTTCCCTTTAAGCTTTTTAGTTGTTCTTCGTTTAATTTCCTTCTTTCCTGTGATGGTCCTGCCCCAGTATTAGCCATAACTACAACAGATGACTTCTAAAATAACATTTAAATACAATTAGGCCTATGAAAAAAAAAACTCCTCCTCCACTGGCTAGATACACAGGCTTTTCAAGTGTTACAAAGAAATCTGTGACCCATCAGAATGTGTTACTGTAGCTCCGTCTACCTGCCGCAAATCATCCTCTGACTGTGCGGGAAGAGGCCTTACTAAAAACTATATAAAAATAGTGTTCTTTTCACTGTTAGTCTCGTTAGCTGTTGAAGGTCATTTACGGTCATTGTATGAAAAATGGCAAAGCTTCAGAAACACTAAAAAGTTACATATAGTCACTTTAAAGGTCCAGTGTGTAACGTGTTTAGTCGTTCATTATCAAAATCTCTGTTGCCCGTTCACAAACTTGTCCTTTTTCATGAATATTTACCACCACCATCAATTCCAAATATTCCTATTGGCTTGACATTTTACATTTGCATTCGCATGAACTGGGGTAGACGCTCCATATTCATGCGCCATCTTGAAATACGTTAGCCGATAAGGGACATCCAGGACGTACTGCTTCGCCTTTCACGTTTTCGCTGTCACATGATAAACTCACAGGTGCTGTTAATGCTGCTAATGGGTATCGTAGCTTCCCGGCCCCAGCAAGTTTGAAGAAGGAAACATGGAGGACCACACGTATTCATAATCTAAATTTTAGGAACAGGAGTCTTCTTCTTCGCCCAGAAAAAGAAAAAGGATATTGAAAAGAGCAAGAGACCGGCTGTTTGAAGCATGAAGGCTACCGTAGGTGTAATACGTACTGTGAACTGCGATATATGTCATATATGATCTCAACGCTAGATGGGAGAAATTCCCACACATTGGACCTTTAAATAAACGTAATACTAGTCAAGAATAAAATTTTAGTGCAAACCTGCAAAATGAGTTACTTACACGTTTAGTCAATCATCATGTCGGGGTAATGTCCTTGAAAAGCATGTGAGACATAAGGTCATCCAGTGTCTCTGACAGCATTATGATGAGAAACACTATAAATAGTTACACCTTTACGTGCTGCTACAGTATACACTTCCCTCTGAACACCTCTGCAGAGCTGTGTTTTGACACATCTCTTGCTTTTCCACAGCTAGCTTCCAAACGCGCTGCCTGCCTGCCTGCTGTGAATATTAAATCCATTCTCCTCTGGTGTCTCTGTGGGTGTGAGGCCTTGTCCTTGCAGAGCAGAGCACACTCCATCCCTGACAAGGGCTCCGCTTTTATTACCTGATGCCGTGAGAGCCAAATGAGGCTTCGGCCATGTTCAGCCATTTATCATCGGCGATCAGTGAGCAGCCACGGGGACAGAAAGGACCTTGGCTGCGTGTACGCGCTCTCCTCCTGCCATTTGTTCTTAAAAGTCGAGCACGGTTTCAGTGTCACTGTGGTCTGCTGCGTTCACAGCAGGGAAAACAAACATCAACACGGTGGCTTTGTTTTCTACACAATGGGGCTTGTGTTTGGGGCTTTTGATTCTGCACGGTACTGTATCTTGCACTAAATACTCGCTTCAAGGTAAAATAGATGATAATGATGAATGTGGCAAATATGGTTAGAGGAGCGGTAAATGGTGTGCTTATTTTTTCGTCCCGGCATCCATTCAATTCGCAAGCTGTAGTGCAAGGCATTCAGCTGAGAAATGTCCGGGTACAGCATGGGGAGCTATTACCAAGTATCATTTGACAAGCGACAGTGCTGTTTTGTAAGATGTTAAAAACCCTTAAGTTTAACTAGTTGAATAACTGCATAATGCTCTCGCTGAGCTCCAGCAACATTCTTTTGTTTGTTGGAGTTGATAGTCTCGCATTGCCAGACCTATTTCCACAGTGCTGTGGAGTAAGGTCTGGCTACACCACACATATATTCTGGGATAGGAGTAAAAAATGCTCTGGGTTGTTAGCATTACTTTGAACCAATCACAATCTTCTTGGGCGGCGGCTCTGCAAAATAGTCTCGGGGAGGAACTTGTTTTGGTGGAACATTTGCACCCCGCAAAAAGAAAACGGCACATAAAATATTAAATGAAGTTAACTGTTCCCACAATACAGTAACGTGAGCTGTTTAAATTTGCTGGATACATGGTTACACGTCGTTTGCTCTTACCAGTGTATCGCAGTGTTTACTTCGTCCACAGCAATCCCGCCAATCGGTCCCAAAACGTCCCAGTTTGAGAGTACCTTACGCCATAAACATATTCTATGTAAATCTTTACAACAATTCGCCGAAAGAACCAGGCAGGCCTGCTTTATTGCAAGATCCAAATTTTTGTCAACCCTTGCCATTTTGTCTGGCTTGTGAGGCTTTTCCTGGCAATGTACTTCCGTTGATCCAGACTAGGAGTTTGTTGAATGTGTGCACAAAACCACCACAAGAAGCCAGTGGTTGGTTTGTGGAGCTTGTACAAAGGGGAGGGTGGGAAGGTTAATTAAATGCTTTCCCTCAAATTTTCCTAAAAATAAGGGTGTGTGTACATATCTCCATATGTTAACAAGAGGGTTAATACTCCCTTTCATCCACCTTGCTTTGCACTACAGCCCCACCCTCTTTGTGAACCATATATTTGCTCTTTTCTCGGCTGGTTGAAAGAGCAGGAGTCATTTGAATTCACTATTTGCTAGGGTTGGTATGGTTCACAAAATCCGGTTCGGTTCGTATCCCGGTTTTAGGGTCACGGTTTTCAGTTCTGTACGGTTCTTGTTATTTTTTCTTTTAATCTTTAACACTCCAGAAATATACTTCAGCATATGATATATAGCTTAATTATCCACAATGTAGGATACAGTATAAAAAAATTGTTTTATTATGTAATCATCCACAAACTGAATTTGACTTGCAGGGCTTAAAGTATTCCGGCACCGTGCCGGATCTCCAGCGTGCGGCCGTGAGGAAAAAAATAAATAAAAGAAATTGGGAACTTGCATGCGGTTTAATATTTTCGAGTCAATTGATTTCACCTACCAATCATATGAGAGGAACGCAGCTCTAACTAACGAAGGGATTAAAGTACTCGGGCCTTGTGCCGGATTTATGACTATTTTAGAACAATAAATAAAGTCCATATGGGATTTGTTTTTGATGCGCTGGGTTTAACCAATCATCGAACTTCCACCTACCAATGAAACGAGTTCTAGCCAATCAGATGCAAAGTAGGGCGGGTCTTTGCCGAAAAGCAGAGTGCGGTGTGGTCTCCCGGAGACCGTTGTCACTGCACGATGTGAGTCTCAACACGATCTGAGTCGCGTTGAGTTGTGCATGCTCAGATTTAAACAATTTACGGCATAACGACAATAACAGACAATAACAGAAGATGGGAACAGCAATAATCGAAGATATAGAAGATGGAAATGGCAGTAATTTATTATTTAGCGTAACGCATCACACGTTCACGGCATGATCCCTCACGTCAGTTAATAAAAAATAAAAAAAGTCAGTGAAAATGGAGCTACATGACCAAGTTGGTTCACTGTTGGCTACGAGATAGCAATCAAACACAACAAAGGCTGTTACTTGAATGGCGTTTTGAACTAACGTTAGCAATCAAACAATCATAGATAGCATTTGATAACTAAAACGTTTTTGAAATGATTTCCATCTTCTATATCTTCGATTATTGCTGTTCCCATCTTCTGTTATTGTCGTTATGCCGTAAATTGTTTAAATCTGAGCATGCGCAACTCGACGCGACTCAGATCGTGTCGAGACTCACATCGTGCAGTGACAACCGTCTCCGTTGTAACGCGGCTAAAAAAATGGAGGCAAAGTTTATCAAACTTGGAGCATGTAGATACAGCTTTAGTTGAGAAAGGAGTTAAAAACAAATGGCGCTGGGCATGAATAGAGGACAATAGAAAACGGGTGGAGACGGTACGGCAGCAGCGGTAAGAATTGCTTTCTAGTGTAGCTATATATCTAGCTATGGCTAGTCACAAAGTTTCGGTCCGTGCACTCTGTCATACGAGTACGTTACCGGCAGTGACCGCTACCGCTGTGACTGCGCCTTCACTGACTGACCGTGTTTATGATACAAACGATACGTGTGTGCACGTTCATAGCGGAACACGATTTTGTCATTAACGATGGCCACTGACTGTAAAAGCTCTCTGAAGCCCAAACTGCCTTGATAAAGCTGTCTGTGTGGAGTCAGCATGGCAGTTATTAAACATAACGGCCTCGTCCCAGAGTTTACAGTTATTAAACATAATGGCCTTGTCCCAGTGTTTACACGTCTAGCTATATGAAAAGATAAACAATGCCAAGTTTTTAATAAATGTACATGAAGCAACTAATGTCAACATGGACAAAATCACGAAAGTATTAATTCGCATTTTGGATGATGACTTGGCCAAATTAACAACCCAACATCTAGAAAGTTCTGTTTTCACAAAGATTCATTGTAGGATTATGATATTATTGCAATATATAAATCTACATTGACTCTTAATTTAATGTATGGTTGGAAGAAGTAAAAATTGATCCAAAACTTTTTACTTCTTAAAAATGATGACTTTAATTGAGTAAAGGACCTTAACTGTTTTGCCAGTCAAATTAAATTGAATGAGTGCATATTGAAACATTACATGGTATAATATGAAAATGGCTGGTGGATTTAAGACAAAAAAATAATCATTTATTGAATAAATCAAATTTGAACATGTCTTTCAGTGGCTGGTTGATCTTTAGCCTACAGTGTTTAGTTAATTTCCTATCCTGGCCTGAGCTGGGACTCATTATATACGGTTTGATAAAGTACTTATTGGACTTTAACTTACCATTGCACTTACAATAACGAGCGTAGCTGTCCTCAATTTAGGTCATCCTGTACGTCTCATCTCCGGTTTTTCCTGCATACGTCCACAGTGTGTATTTTGTGTGTGTGTGTGTGTGTGTGTGTGTGTGTGTGTGTGTGTGCGTGCGCGTCAGTCGCGGGGGGAACGGAGCAGCCCCGTCCGCTGCAGAGCCGACAGGAAACAGTAGCCGCTTCAGCAATTTTAGACTGAAAAAAAACATTACAGCGTACATTGATTTTAAAACGTATACAGGTTGGCAGGACGGTCTGACATGTTTTGCACGGTCTTTCGTTGTGGTTTTGTTGGTAACTTGTCCGCAGCTGTTCTTTCGCGCGAAGGGAAAGAGGTCACATAGTCGCACCTGACGGGCATGAGGCTACATTGCGCAGGTTCGGATGTTTTTTCATGAACCGTACCACCCCTACTATTTGCTGAGTGTGATCTGGAGGATCCGCTGCTGTAGGGAAACGAGAAATGGTATGGTGGAATAGCATATAAAATACAGCAATATTTTTAGCCAAGCTGTAGAGAGAAATTTATTTTAGGTTCATATTAACAGCTATTCGATGAATTGCCATGGAATTTGGTAACGACATTATCCTCCATAGGATGAATTGTAATCACTTTGGTAAACCCTTAGCTTTTCACATAGCGCCATCATCAGGTTGAAATCTGCGATCATTCTCTGTAGGTTCATCACTACAAGCGACCCGTTTCACATTGCCAAGTCATACCGTTTGTTAATTTCAGATGAATGCCATTAATAGCAGCCCCATTCGTAAATGAGCTTTGAACATGTTTAAATTATTCTTCTTTCCTCCTGTCTGTACAGAACAAGTGGAAACTGTGTTACTGCTCAGGTTTTAGCCCTTTTAATAGAATTGGTATTTGTATTAGAAAACCCAAAGCAAAGTTCAATGAGAAACATGGCATACATGATTTTAAGTTTGTAAATTTTTTTCAACTGAAATGTACTTGCAGCACCAAAAGCCTTATGAAACTTGTTTCCTAACTTTTGAACCGAACACTTACACCAGAGTCAACATGATACCGTTTTATAATCATGTTTTGCTAATGCACTCTATATTTTTAGCAGCCCAACCTCCTTCTGTGAATTAGAATAACAAAAGCCAGATGATTTATTCCTGCTCCTTTTGTAGTGCTTTCTTTTCTCCTACCTGTCTCCAGGAGAGAGAGGAGTGATGCAATAGCCTGATATCAACATCTGTGCCTCTGTGAAGACAGTGCTGCCCAGATAAGATGCTCACAAGTGTACAGAGGGCTGTACTGTGGGGGAAGATATGCACCAAAGTCGGATAAAGAGAATGGCATGAATCGAAGTGGCTGCTGCAAGAAATAGCACTGGTACTAACTTCAGAATGACCTCAACAGATATGAGGCACTTCAAAACTCAACCATTTCCTACTGAGACCCATTGCAGTATACATTATGGATGGTTTGTTGGAGACTTAGGCCTTTGCCTTGTGCCAACTTTCTTAAAAAAGGTGTTGAGGCTTGGCACATTGGATTTTTAGTTGTCAAAAAACATACACATACTTTGGGCAGTTGATATGACATAGCCCTTTTCTACCTGAGGCAGTATTGTGAATACACTAGTCCAGGGGTGTCAAACTCATTTTAGTTCATGGGCCACATGCCCCTAATTTGATCCCAAGTGGGCCAGACCAGGAAACCATTAGAAATCTGCCACAGAGTGATGTCGGCAAACGCAAGTTGCTTCTGCTACGGCAGCGTTCTAAGGCCGTCGTAGGAACCCGGGAGAGAGGGGTTATAGTCCGAGAAAAAAACTCAGAATTTCTAAGATTAAAGTCGTAAATTTACGGAAAAAAGAACTCTGATATTCTCTGAGATTAAAGTGGTAAATTTGGAATTTGAGTTAATGACTTCTCTGCAATTTTCACACTTTGCAAAGTCATCCAGTGGGCCGGATTGGACCCTATGGCGGGCTGGTTCTGGCCCACGGGCCGTATGTTTGACACCCCTGCACTAGTCTGTGTTTTGTATCTCAACTGCTGTCTTTAACTCCTTTGCCAGAAAGCTCCATTTCCTTCTCTTTTCTAATGTTTTTTTTGTGTGTAGTTGAGACTGGAGTAATGCTGTAACACTTTGGGAAACTAAGACACTATAAAACTGACAAGGTACAGAACTGAATGATATTTTCCTCATATCGCGCAGCCCTAATATAAAGTATGTTTTGCTATTAAGGGGAAAGTAGTCCGAGACAAACCCACCAAAATGCAGTTGTAATTCATACTGAATTTACTTGTTATGGTGTCTGAGCAACAAAGAAGTTTGTTCCACAGTCTGGTCACAGGAGGGGCCCAGAATTCCATGCAGGCTTCTTGTCTTGCCCATGATTCTCCTACAGGAGGCCTGCTGCGACACAGCCATACTTGTCATAGCTCGTGGTGGCTCATCAATAAGGTCGCGGAGCAGCAACACAGATGCTGGCTGAGGTCTCTGTCCTGGAGAGACTTGCTAATCACAGTCTCTGTGGGGAACAGCGGGGGAAGCAGTCGGTCGTCTAATTTCTCTGCATATCCTCGCACACAAACACACGCACATGCACTCCTGCACGGCCATGCAGGAAAACCGCAAACATAAGGGTTAATAGCCCTCCACAGGCGCACGCGTAAAGATGTCATGAAGAACAGGATGTAATGCAGGAACGTGTGTTATCGCCCTTCCTTTTAAGTCCCTCCCATTGGGTGACTGTTCCGTTTGCCCAAATCTAAAAGAGACAGTTGTAGTTAGTGAGTCAGTTAGTCAGTAGGGGGGGGACGAAAATTGTATGTACCGTGGGCGCCTGGGTAGCTCACCTGATAGATATATACAGGTTTTCTCCTCAACGCAGCGGCCGCGGGTTCGACTCCGACCTGCGGCCCTTTGCTGCATGTCATTCCCCCTCTCTCTCTCTCTCTCTCCCCTAAAATGGCCTCAAATGCCCCAATACAAATCTTTAAAAGATTTTTTAAATTGTATCTATCAGGATTTTTTTTAATCGATATTTTTCCTGGAATTGATTTTTTTTTTTTTATTATTTTAATTTTTACCAATGATTCTCCTAAATATTTTTTGTTTATTTGATACCGTTGATGGCGACTACATCATATCTGTTTCCAGCAAAACAGCAGAAAATGCATGTTATGTACCTCTTTACAAATGAAAGAATCGAATCGGGGAAAAAAAGCTTATCATCCCAGGCCTATACACGAGGGTTTGTGGGCTCATTAACCTTGTTGTTTCTGAATTTGGTAATCTTGTTTGTATGGTGTGACGAGATGATTCACGATATTGGTTTCACGAGATCGAGACGAGATTTTAACACTATTTTACAGAAAACTTAAATGACGAAATACGACTTGGAAAGTAGTGTTTTATTCAATCAAAAGTAAAACGATAAAGGAGCACTGTGAAAGGTTTTGCCACAAACGGAAATGACGGTCTTCTCTCCTGTATAACGAACCTCTTCAGAGCGCATAACCGCGGCGTGAGCTTCTAGCTTCTAATTGAAGCTGCGTGTGGCCTTCTAACTGAACTACTTTAGTTTACTCAAATAAAAAACTAAAAACAGTAAAAATAACAAATGAATGGCATTTTTTTTTAAGTGCAAACCATAACGGAGACAGACCAATTCTCAGCCTAAGATATGGCCATGTTCTTTTTCAGGAATATGAGCATGTCCGCACTTTCTGGCTGTAGTTGACACCTTTGCGCACTAACTATGTCTCCTGCATTTGAAAAAGGCAGTTGAATAACCATCAAACACGCAACAGATGATTTTGTGGAGGCCGATGCTCTTTTCTCTTCCTCTACATTTCATTCATAAACAAGGAAGTAGCTACTCTAGTATCGATTCATGACCATTTTAAGACGAGGGGAGAACATTTCTCTTTGCTTAATATCGTTAAAACTGAAGTTAGACTTTGCTGATTTGAGAAAGAGAGAGAGGAAGAGGGGGATAGAGTGGCGGTACCTTCTAACGTCGTTGAATATCTATCTAAGGTGGTCTGGGACAGGTCTGCTTTCTGTCCCCCCAGGGTCAGAACTAAACATGGAGAAGCAGTGTTCAGTTTTTATGCTCCACATATCTGGAGCAAACTCCCAGAAAACTGCAGGTCCGCCGCAACTCTCAGTTCTTTAAATCAAGGCTGAAGACCTTTCTTTAAATAATTGCTAATTTCTTATATGGCACTGTAACTTTAACTCTTGTATTTGATCTGTTTTATATATTTCAACTGTTTTTAACTGCTCTTTAATGTTTTATGTAAAGCACTTAAAATTGCCGTGTTGCTGAAATGTGCCATACAAATAAAGCTGCCTTGCCTTTGTCCTTGAAGTGAACCTAACATGTCTGAAAAGATCAAAGATGAATATGCACTGTTTTACAAGACTAGAGTTACGCAAACTAGTGCATTTACCATGGTGAAAGGACATTTGTTGAGCCTCAAGCACAGAAGCAAACTGTTTTATGAAACATGAAATACAGATACGTCTCAGTTCATGGCAATGTTACTGTAGATTTGAAGAACCTGGAAACAGTTCTACACTGTGATACTAGGACACATTAGGGTGTTGGAAGGTGGTTGCTAGTGTTTATCCAAGTGGTTGCCAACTGGTTGTTGTTAGGGTTGGGTATCGTTTGGGTCTCAAAGCAATACTTGAGTGCCAGTGCCTAAACGGTGCCTGAACCGATACGTAAGTAAAATTCAAAGAAGAGCACAAAACGACAGTCACCGACATTAAAGAACGGCTTGTTTATTGCTAAGTCCATATGATCAAAATTAAATGATTTATTAATAGTGTAATAACAATAACTTATTTCACCAGTAAATTGCTGTTAAACGACAAAAACAACCATCAGATGGGAAAAGGGTATTTTACAATAACTTTGAATGCACCACAAGGCTTAGGCTACCTGTTTCAAGTGGGTGGTGGTTTACCAACAACGGCAGCTGCGGACTGTTGGAACGTCCCGGTGTTGGAATCCTCTACAGTGAAATACAGTCACACCGTTTAACGTTAGCTGTCAGCAAATTAACCGTGTTTAATTCATCTACTAGCTATCTGTAGGCTAACGTTAACTAGCGTCACATTCAGTGATGCTTCTGTCGCCTGTAACGTCCGTTTTGGAGCATTAGAGAGAAGCGCAGGCATTTCAGTGCCACCGAAATGAGGCACTGAAATCCCCGTTGCTGTTCGGTTTTTAAGGCATAGTGATGGTTGACTGGTTGCTAGGGTTTTCCTAAAGATAGCTTGGCCATGCACTGGCCTTTTGAGATGGGACATATTCATGTGTCTGTATACTTTTACTGCAACCGCCCACACTCAGCATTCACAGTGCTTGACTGAAACATTGTTTGTGCTTCAAAAAATCTGTCTTATAATTTTCTCATCTGAGTGGTCAACAAACCTTGTGTCCCAGGAAAACATTTATGTGAGGTCTGATCCAGTTGGTTGTAAGAGTTCACTCAGCTTGTCCATTGTATCAGTGTGTTTACGTTAGCGGGCTGTATAGGTATAAAGGGACGAAACACACATTCACAATGTAATCCAATCAGCAGTAAAACACACTCAACCATAAACAAGTTGTTTACACTCAAAGAAAATAGTCTTTATAAAAAGAGGAGAATGGCAGATACCATAATACCACACACAGATGCACATAAAAACACACACACTTAGGCTCCTTCTCATGAGTCTTCTCACTATCGTCACTCATCAAAATGTAATATTGCACAATGCACAGAGAGAGAGAGGGGGGCACAGGGGCCAATGCCGTTCCTACAATTGCTAAGGGAATGAAATTGAGTTTGCAAAAAAAATGAAAAGATTGATTTTGAGTTATTTCTGTTAGCCTTGGATATACCGAATGAGTCATTCTTTAAGCTTATGATTCATTAAACGGACTAACAACTATCTATGAATTTAACCTGGACCAGCAATTCTCACATTTCATCCCTGACTTGTGGGGAAATGATGGAAGAGCCACACTTAGTTATTGAATACTGTTCCTGCTCTCTGTGATCAATACTTAATTACACCGGCATTTCCTGTTTTTGGGGTGGATTATTGGTCAGAAGAAAAGGGCTTGTTTGAGAGGCAAGAGCAACCCCAGCGGGCTTATAAAGACAGAAACTGTTGGAGGGATCAGTAACCATGCATCATTACTCTGCAGTCGATTGTAACAAAGTGTCCTGAACCATGCTTAACGACATTAGAGGCAGAGAATAGGGAGAGGCAGCAGATGCATAGTTTGTTCGCCAGGCCACTACTGATGTAACTGTGTCAACCTGGCCTCCTTAGTGCTATAATGTGCCTGACGAAAAAGGGGACAAGACAATTAATAATCCCTCGAAACATATGTTTCTGTTTGCAGCTTAAACGTAGCTTTTAGGAACTTGTAATTGATAAAAAGAGGCAAAGAATTGATGTGCCACCCTATTGACCTAAGGGTGGTCGATGAAGAAACACTGAAGAACAATGTTCCATTAGAGTTTAAGTATACTGAGAGGCATCATACATCCATGTGTCATCTGGATATTTGTGCAATTCATTTTTATTACATAAGCCCACTGCATAAGTGTTTGCACCATGTATCTGCCTGAATCAAATACATGTCCAGTGATGGCCAGTCTCTATTTCTTACTAGTCATTGCTACATGGCTTTAGGGATGGCGGTGTCGGACTGACACTTAGGTCCCCCACTTTTACTCAGACTGACATATTTGAACAATTATTGGATGGAATGCCATGACATTTTGCACAGAAAGGCAGGGTCCCCAGAGGATGCAGCCTACTGACGTTGGTCATCCCCCACACTTATGGTGGCGCCAATATGAGATGACATTTTTGTGCAACGAGTGTGCAATGTCTTGACAACTGTTGTATGGATTGTCATAAAATGTTTACCAGATGTTTATGTTACCCAAAAGATTAGGTTACCCTATGACTTTGGCGATCACCTGACTTTTCATCTAGCGCCACCATGAGGTTGACATTTGTGGATTTTAGATAAATGTCTCGATAACAGTAACTATTCAGTGGATTTCCGTAGGATTAGGTAGACGATCATGTCCCCCTCAAGATAAATAAAGTTGCTGATCCATGGCTTAATCTGGAGCCAACAATGCTGAAAACATTACTCCATTAATCAATTAGCTCATCAATAGACATCTGGATTGTTAAAGGTAATTTTTCAAGCAAAAATGCCAAACATTTTGTGGTTCCAGCATCTCAAACATGAGAATTTGCCTTTTATTAAACTATAGTAAACAGATGTTTGGACGGTTGGTCAGACTACTGGTCTGCCGACTATTTAGCCTCTGGGTGCAACAGCCAATACTTTGGGTGTTCCGGTGTAGCCAGGATATCCGTGCCAAGACTTCCTCTTCCGTGGGCTGGCCATTATTTACAGTTCAAGAGGATACTTTTTGCATGTGTTTGAGGTCCATATTATGGCTAATTTCAATAAACTGATATCTGCATATGAATGCGGATAATTAAATAAAAATGGAATAAAAAGCTAAATTGTTGTAAGACGATAGCCGATGGGTTCGGAGATTCCATTTCAGCCAATGTTCAAACATGATCGGTCAATGTCCTACCCTACCCGGCTACAAACGGAAACCAGAATGCTTCTGATTCCAAAATCTTGTCCTGTTGCTTACAGATTCTGCATTCATGCATATCTGTTTGGAGATTTTTTTTAAATATTTCAAAAAACATTACTTTGGGCTGTCAAAAAATTGTGATATTTTCTCCTCCACTGTTTGTAATGCTTTATAGACCAAAATAATAATCATTTCATCGAGAAATTACCAAATACATTCGAAACTAATGGCATTCCCATCAGCCCTAGCTGTAATTTGTATGTTAGTTAGCAATTATTAGCATTATCATTGTGAGCACATGAGCATTTAGCACAGCTTCACAGAGTGCTGTGTAGACTCTAAGTCTCTCTTTGCTCTGCACGTCTGTCTCAATAAATTAAAATGGACGGATGCGCCCTCTGCATTAAAATAATGTGCTGTGAGACTTCAATTAACTCCATAGTTACCTCAAGAAGTGTTCAACCTTGAGAATCTGTCACATTCTGATTTAATATTCCGAACTATACACATAAGGTACTTGATACGAGTACGCCTCCCAACTCCCTGTGAATAACATCCACGGTAAATTTGAACAAATCACCACTTAAAGCTGAGCGTATAGTGAAGATTATCCCTCCCATCAACCTATCCTTTCTTTCTCTCTTTTCCCAAGGACAGAAGCAGGTGTTAATAAGACTCATTTAGCACAATGCAGCAAACCAGGGCTCACCAGAAAGTAGAGATAATGAGATAATGAGATAATAAGATTGCTTTGAAGTAGATAAACATCCAGTATATCGCTGGCTGTCACAGGTGTTTTTACATAAAGCGTGTTTAATCAACATTCACAATGCAAAGGGCTTGTCCTTTTGGAATTGAAACAAGGGCAAAATATATGGCTGAGGGTTCAAAACACTCCAGTGTACATCCTGGACAGCATTTCAGGAAATTAAAAAAAGTGTTTACGACAGAACGCCATCCACCACGCCATTTACGTTCATCCACATCATGTTAATATTTAATAGCCGGCCATACTAGGAGGATACTAGAATTTCTCAGATGTATTTATCATGTGTTCTGCTGATTATCTGTATTAAGCATGTGATTTCAGCCCGATCAGCTGTGTTCATCAAAGGGAAGAAACAAAGATCCTTTTGGTCTTGGCTGATGTCGGAACACAATGCGGTTGCTATTTAGCCAAGGGCTCTACATCTATCCCTGTATCAGATCAATTATAGATTAAAGACTTTAGTTTGTTTGCTTGTTTTCTCTAGTATGTGTTCTCTCTTTTATATGTGATTGATTTTGATATATCAAAAAGTGCAGATTAAAATATGTGTTCGTGCATGTGGTAATATGTGTGGCCTTTCACCTGCATTGGCAGGTGTAGATATACTGTATATCAGTGTCTGGAAACCAGAGCAGTTAGAGCGTAGCTTTGAACACTGGGGGTTGGTAAGTTTAACGTTTTATGATTTGTATGTTAACTACTGAATAGTGGTGTAACGGACCATACGGATCAACACTCACGGTTCAGAATGCATGTGAACCGCAGATCAATTGCAAAGTTTAACCATAATAATAGTGTGAAATACATTTTTTACTGTCGCTGTTACTTAAAGTAGGCTGATAAAGAGGGTTGCCGTGAAAAGGTAAAGGCAACGCAATTTTCTGTTCACGTGAACATGTTAAAGTCCCGTTTGTATATGGCACCGATGCCTAAACGACCGGTAGGCCTATCTACCAGACGGAATAGCAACGCGGATTTCGGTGCCACTTCAATGCCTGCGCTGCTCTCTGATGCTCAGAAACAGGCGTTATAGGCAACAGGTAACGTTAGCCTACCGTTAGCTCGTAACTGGCTTAAACACGGTTAAATTGCTGTCAGCTAAACAGTGTAAAAGTGTGATAGTATTTTTCTGTAGAGGATTCCAACACTGGGACGTCCAATAGTCTGCCGCTAAACCTATGAGCTAAAAGCAACAAACTAGCACTTGGTCACAACACAGACTGGACTTTATGGTGCATTTACTTGAAACTGGTAAACCTTGTGGTGCATTCAAAGTTACTGTAAAATACCCTTTTCTCATCTGTTTTTGTCATTTAACAGCAATTTACTGGTGAAAGAAGTTACTTGTTATTACAATTTTAATAAACCGCGGCTACGCATGGCAGCTTCAGCTTATTGCCTGACAGACTTCCTCAGTGCCTCTTGACTCATCTACAGCTGTCAGTTTTACAGACATGGCTGTTGAAGCCATGCCCCTGGCCGTTCACTTAATTCCCTGTACATCCTGTCTTTTTTTTCTTCTTCTCTCACCTGGACTCTGGCCAGTCCTGTCAGTCTTGATAGCTCCATTGCCCAGAGTGGCGCTGTCTGTCTGGCTCTGGCCTTGGCACATTAGATTTTCTCTCTCTCTGTCCCTCTACTCCCTCTCGGGTCCCTGACCTCTCTTTATTTCTCTCTCCCCCCTCCCCCCTCCCCCCTCTATTCAATCTTTTCTTCTTTCGTCCCACTCTATTTTGCCACTCAACCCACAATCTTCCTTTCCCTCTCTGAACTTCTTCAGCACTCCCAGAGGAACTGTAGCTGAACAGCCAGCAGTGCCGTATCAGACTGTCAGACATATGGAGGAATGCTGCGGCCCAAAGCAGGGTGGCTTCACCTCAGCAGCAAAGTGCCAGCGATGCATAACTGATAAAGACGTTATGGGGTCACGCTAAATTTGTCGCAAATGACTTAAAACACTCGCCATGGCAGCTTGGACAGAAGAGGTTGCTTTATATAAAGATTAGACTCAGTCAAATTCGGCCACAGCCTCTCTGTATTCTCTCTCACACTAGCTGGCCTGATGCAAATCAATAAAGTAATTTTCGCCCAGACTCGTCGTAATTAACAATGTGCCATGTGTGCTCAAGGGAACGGCTGCATTTGAATAGAAGCGACTTCCAGCTGCTACTGAGATGCCTGTGATTTAGGAATTTCAAGTCAGCGAGAGGAGGGGAGCTCTACATGAGTAAGCATTTAGCACCGCCCACACAGTCTTTAGCAATGCTTATTATATATGCAGGGCTTAAAGTGAAAAACCTGAACCTGAAATTTTTGTTTAAATGTGTAAATAAAAGTATAAATTCCTTCTTACATTACACAATAGTAAAAGTCATAATTTTAAACCATATGTTAAATTAAGAGTCAATGTAGATTTCCATATTGCAATAATATCATAATCCTACAATGAATCATTGTGAAAACAGAACTTTCTAGATGTTGGGTTGTTACTTTGGCGCAGTCATCATCAAAAAAGCAAATTAGTACATTCATGATTTTGTCCATGTTGACATTAGTTGCTTCATGTACATTTATTAAAAACTTGGCATTGTTTATCTTTTCATATAGCTAGACGTCTAAACTCTGGGACGAGGCCGTTATGTTTCAATAACTGCCATGCTGATTCCAAACAGACAGCTTTGTCAAGGCAGTTTGGGCTTCAGAGAGCTTTTACACAGTGGCCATCGTTAATGACAAATCATGTTTTGCATGTATTGCTTGTATCACCAACACAGTCAGTCAGGGAAGTCGCAGCGGTCGTTGTCGGTAACGTACTCGTATGAAAGAGTGCACGGACCGAAGCTTTGTGACTAGCATCTAATGACTATCAAGCCCTTTCTTACTGCTGCTGCCGTCCCGTCTCTTCCTTCATCAGGCTGCAGAAGCACCCGGCTCCTCAATCTGAGGCACCAAGTGCTAAACGGCTTCCTGTCTCCACCCGTTTCCTCTTGTCCTCTATTCATGCCCAGCGCCATTTGTTCTCTCAACTCCTTTCTCAACTAAAGCTGTACTACATGCTAGCTAGCTACATGCTCCAAGTTTGACAAACTTTGCCTCCATTTTTTTTAGCCGCGTTACCACGGAGATGGTCTCCGGGAGACCACACCGCACTCTCGCTTTTCGGCAAAGACCCGCCCTACTTTGCATCTGATTGGCTAGAACTTGTTTGATTGGTAGGTGGAAGTTCGATGATTGGTTAAACCCAGCGCATCAAAAACAAATCCCATGTGGACTTTTTAATTTATTTATTTTTCTAAAATAGTCATAGGCTACCCCCAGAAATCCGGCACCAGGCCCGAGTACTTTAAGCCCTGCGTTAGAGTTGCGTTCCTCTCATATGATTGGTAGGTGAAATCAATTGACTTGAAAATATTATACCACATGCAAGTTCCCAAATATATACATGTATTTTTTTTCCTCACTGCCGCATGCTGGAGATCCGGCACGGTGCCGGAAAACTTTAAGCCCTGTGTATGAAGACATTATTCCTTCAAAACAAAATGACCTTTTTTAATTAATTAATCAAAAATTGTTAGCTGAAACTCATCATTTTTGTTATAATTCTAAAGCCCTATTCGCACAAGACTAGGATTACCTGGGGACCAGTCCATTGTGGTGTCTCTCTCTCTCTTAGGACTGCTCGATTATGGGGAGGGGAAAAAAATCATGATCGCGATTGTTTTGGTCAATATTGATATCACAAATATTTAACATGATTACTCATTGTCTTTTGAAAATATGTTGCAATTATTGAACCTAAAAAAAACGATAAAAACCCCTAGAACTGTGAATTTTTTCCCTTAATAATGCTTTTGCCATTTGAAAAAAAACAATGTATTCAGAAAACAAGACAAAATCCCCCCCCCCCCCGATTAATCTGTTTTGGTAATCGTAATCACTATTCACATTTGGATTAACTGCACAGCCCTACTCTCTCTCTCCTCTTGCTCCGTGTAGGAGTCGCTCGCTGCAGCAGTGGGAGTTTAGTTGGAGTGAGTTTTTTTATCTTTACGTTGACGCTCTCGCTGTGAAACTTTCTCTGGATTGGTGTGTGTTCTAGGGTTGCACGATATTGACAAAATGTGATATTACAATTTTGATTATGAATATTGCGATATCAATATTAACTTCGATATTTTTAAACATATGTAAAATTACAAAAGTTAGCCTATGGGAAAACGCATTATCATAAAACGTGTGTGTTGTAAGTTTTCTTACAACACAAGGTTTATTTCAACTGACAGTCATATTGGACTGGTACAACATAAATAAATAAATAACGACCATGTCTACAGGACATGTTCCACTGGTTGTACAGTATAAAATAAATAAATAAAGAGAACAGGACACAACTTTTCTTTCGCTTCTCTGATTCGTTCCGTTTTGTTGTCTCTATTTCTTCACTTACACTGTCACTCTGTCAAAATATGCACACGCGTGGTACGCTCCCTAGGGTTTGTCATGTAGTGGACCCGTGCGCTGACGTGTATAACATGTGCAAGTGGCACGGTAACTGGCCAATGAAACATGATCGTTGTAGCGTTTCAAGCGGGCTCTAAATCAAACAAAACCAACACAGCCAACGGACAGGATGCAGCGCTCCACAAAATAAACTAAATATTGCATACTTATGCATACTTTCAATATAATATTACGCAACGTGATATCGCGATAACTATATTGAGTCAATATATCATGCACTCCTAGTGTGTTCCTAATAAATAATAAATATTTAAATGATTTGTTCATCATCGGACAACTTTCAGTGACTTTTATAGGTAGTGCTAGCTACTTTCATCGGCAACACTGGACAGGCCGCAGCAGTACACGTTAGCTTGGTGCAGGAACGGGAGTTGGGAGTTGTGGAGAGATGAAATGTGACGGAAATCGGCCTCTATAGCAACCTAGCGTTGGTTGATAAGCTGTCTGTTAAAGACTGGACCTCTAAGGAAATGCTGCATGCGGTCAGTCACTAAGCTAATGTCTAATTTATCGTGAGCGGTTGATAGTCAGTAAATACGCAGCTTGTTACACAATGTCCTGTGCTGTATTTTCACACGTATGAAAGGTGTTAAATAAAGGCACTTTTGACAGAGCGTAGTTATGAAGGTAAATAAATGAATAGTGTAACTAATTACTTCAGCTGTTTTTGCATGACACAATGTTAATGTCTAAACCAAGGATTTCAAGCAAATTGGAACAAAAAGCAAAGGAACATTAGACTAGAGCACAGTTCATAGAACATTAATTTTGTTCTCTGTCTGTCTGTCTGTCTGTCTGTCGGCATGGTTTTATGTCGGTTAGCCTAATAGCTGGTTTGATTTGCATTGAGAGATGATTTTATGGAAAGTACCCCATTCCAATCTGTAGGTATGGTGGAGGGTATGTGATGATGTGCTTTCAACTTCCTTACACAGATGGTCAAAATGTCCTTTATTCGAAGCACTTTGAGACTCCATTTTGGTTTAAGAGCTTTGCAGTTCATGTTTGACCTTGGAAACAGCAGTTGACAAATCCCCACTAAAGGTCCGGACTCATTATGATGGTCGAAAGCATTAGAACATGTGATTAATAAGGCCTTGAGTGGAGATTGTTGTCAATCGCTGTTGATCAGGGATGAAATGTCAAGCTGAAGTTATCAATTATGAATATCAATAAAGCAAAATTAGTAATATAGTGACTAATTTCAGTCATATCAACCCTATATCATATAGTCAGGCGCTGAAATAACTTAATGTCAAATGAAATTCTACACTAGCTACCAAAAGCAACATTGATGATAAATGAATCTGAGTATCTCTCCATAAGCATTGGCACTCCTTTTTTAGGATAATATTTGTTTGAAGCAGCTTTAGCACCCTTGTCTAAATGCTGCTTCAGAGGATTTTCCACTGTGCCATCAACAGTATTACAGGGAGAAACACACATGAATGTAAAAAAGCAGCACAATCAAAAGCAGTCTATGGTGTACATTTTGGAATTAATGAAGGGAACCTTTATTGACATGTAATCAGCGTAATTATCCAGAAGAAGGCAAAGTGAATTCTAATCACTGCCAGCATAACTTTTCCAGATGATCACCTTTATTTCCTCAAATTTCTTTCTGTACAGACTCATCGTTCCAGAAAGACAGCTCTCCGTTGATGAGGAATAAGTAGCCGGCAAACACAGCAGTGGTTTTTGCCATGTGCCAAATATATACAGCCCACTTAACGTGCATTAAATATGCTCTTTGCTTCCAACCCACCGATGAGGTGAATCTAGATAAAAGCCATTTACCCTCACTGATTTGCCTTGATTAAATCTATGCCAATCACTCAGGGGGAGGCGGAAACGAAGAGAAGCAAGGGGAAGGATTATTATTATTATTATTATAAACTTTTATAAAAATGTGTATTATCAAAACATAATATTGAGATATATCACTCAAACTAACCAATTAATGAATTCAATATAGTAATACATCATATAAATTAAATGAAGAGGTGGAATGTTTCATATTCTGCAGTAAATATAGAGATTGTGGAGTTTACTCTCCAGTTCCTGCCATTCATCAGTGTCACGCTGACTTCAACCTTTTTTTCCACGAATGTCACTGTCCTCCGAACAGCTGCCCAGACAGCAGCACAGCTGTAATGAGGTAATGAAAGTACAGTAGCCAGCCAAACTGTCTTCACCTGGCTGACTCAGTAGGCCCCATGATGTGTATCATACAGGAAGGATTAATTATTTATTAAGCTCACACTTAAACTGGGGGCCTATAATGTTCAGGGTTTAACAATAAGGGTCCCCGATGGCCCGGGGAACGTAAAACGCCACGTCGGGCAAGTAAATATAACAACCCACTTGCCTGTTGGAGCATCATCGTATCATAATGATTTGACTTGAATATGCCGTTGGCCAATCAAAAATTGAGTTGGTGCTTTATGCTTTTGTTTTTTTCGACATTTTATGTTTTTACACTTTTGATGCTTCTAACGTTTAAAAAAAAACAACTATTTTTCGACGTTTTTCCACATTCCAAGTAAATAAAAAAAGTTGCGTTAAACTCTGGTGTTAATATTATTTTATGATATAGCATGATAATTATCTTCCCAACATATTGACAGCAGGAGATTTGTGTGTTTTGAATGGACTGCCCAGCTAATGTTTAAATTATGTGTTACTGTGGTTACTAGCTACAACAGAGAACTGTTAGCCCAGTATATTTAATTATTACAGGGCATTGTTGAATACTTGATTCTAATTGGTGAATCCCGGCATTCTGTGTTTCTGCGCAACAGGTATTGTTGCTTGGTATAACAGACCGTTGCCGTGGACGGAGTTCTGGTCATAGACTCTTTACATTGATAAAATTGTTTTTACATCAATATTTGCGCTCATACGGAGCTCGTACCATTGATCAGCGGATCACAAAGGGAGAGAGAGGGTGGAGGAAACGGGGATCGCTAACAGCGCTAATGGCAACAGTGCAAACAGAGCCATGCTCATCATCCCGACCGGGACGCTGGCGTAACCTCTGTATGAGTAGCCGTGTGATAAGCTGGATAATGTAGGGACGAGATCTTCATCAGGGGGCTCGGGACCCCTAGGGGGTCCTCAGAGTTACTGCAGAGCCACCAAATGATTGTAATTACAAAAAAATTAAAAGAATAATCTAAAACAAAAATTTCTTAACATGAATCTAATATATTATTATTTGTGAAAGAAACACATGGATGATAGGCTTACTGGCCCATAGGTAAGGCAGTCACTAAGGTAGCACAGATACAGTAAATACTGTGTTAAACATTAAAACATGATTTATAAATTCATGCCATCAATTATTATTTATATGCACTAAAAGGGTATGTATAAAGGCTTTAGGCCCCCCACACATTATTATATTGTAAGTTTAATGTGCAACTTAATTTTATATACAAATACAAATACAGTAGGGGGTCCCTGATCCGTCTCTCTGTTAAGGGGTCCTTGAAAAATGTTGAAAACCTGTGTAGAGTGAGCTGGTCATTCTTTATTGTATATTGTACCCCTATCGGGGTTCTAATTCGCAGTTACCCTGATGCAGACAGTTAGTGAATCCTGGTTCTGATTCTACTTTTAATAGCACAGTGGGTAATGCACAATGTTGCTACTCCCAGGTGGGTAGATTGGACTATTATTCCAGTGCCTAGATGGGTGGAGATGTGGACATGGTTGAGTCTAGGGGGGAGGGTCCACCCACCTTTTGTATTCATGAAAACAGCAAAATTTCAAAGTGGCTTGTTTGGTGCATATTTTTCCATTTAGCTCTCAGTCTCAGCCCCCCCGTCGCTAGCAGATGGGTCTGACCCTGTTTCACTTGAGACCCTGTCGGGATAGGAAACATTAACGTATAATTTGTGCAGATCCTTCCAGCCTGAGCCTTTCATGAAAAGATAAGGAGAACATATGAGTTTGTGACTGAAGGAGGCTCCGCTGTCTGCGCGCTGACGCATGGCACAGGTGCGCACCCGCCAAGCAAAACACTTTTGTCTTTTTGTGACTCTGCAGTCCTACTGAGAGAAGCAGTCGTGGAGAAATCAAAAAACTTCCGAATTTACGCCCTGCTTGCTGATGAGACCAACCGTGAGCAGAGACCTCTCCCCTGGTCTGAGCAGCGACAGCCCAGCAGGCAGCCCATTGTCCTGCCGCCACATGGACACCCCGTCTCCGCGGGCCGCGCAACTTCAAGGAAAAATCCAAAAACCGGGTGTCCTAAATCTCTCGCATCCAGGTCTCGCTTCAATTCCCGGCATGTATCGTTCCCCTATGTACCCGTTATCCGCGTTGGGTGGACAGCACCCTGCGTTTGCATACACCGGTTTCACACAACTAACATAGACCTACCCAGAGCACCTAAAGGCAGCTGCTATGGCGTGATCCGCGCCGTTATCATCATGATGCCACGACTACCAGATTACAGCAGTAGGCTATATGATGAAATAAAATGATTTTATAGGCCGAAAATATCCAGACTTTAAAACACAAGAGAATTAGTACATACATGTTTTTTTTATCCTGACCAGATTTAATTTTCCAAACACAGGCACACATCTGTCACTCAAGAACCGTTTTAAATGAGCTCTGAAGAACTGCTGAGGTGTTGTAAACTCCTTGAATGCACTGTCAATTAAAACTAGGGGTGGTACGGTTCACACAATCCACGGTTCGGTTCGTATCCCGGTTTTAGGGTCACAGGTTTCGGTTCTGTACGATTCTTGTTATTTTTTCTTTTAATCTTTAACACTCCAGAAATATACTTAAGCATATTATATATAGCTTAATTATCCACAATGTAGGATACAGTATTACAAAATAGTTATATCATGTAATCACAAGGCAGAGCAGTATGTCCTGTATGTTCCTTACCGGCTACCGTATTTCAAGATGGCATGAATATGGAGCGTTGACCACAGTTCATGCAAGCGCAAATGTAAAATTTCAAGCCAGTAGGAATACTTGAAATTGATGGTGGTGGTCAATATTCATAAAAAAGGACAAGTTTGTGAAGGGCAATACAGATTTTGATAATAAACAACTACAAACGTTACACACTGGGGATTTAAGCACGTTATTATTAAGCACATCGAGGAAAGCTAGGTGAGATTTTGATACAGCAAGAGGACATTACAGCAACATTGATGATTTCAACAAGCTTTTCATTTATTAAAATCTAAAGTGTCCTTTCAATCACTGCAGACATTTCTTCAGCAAAACAAATTCTTTGTAGTTTTGTCAATTTCAGACTAATCCTAACTAATGTAAATGTTCTTTTAGCTCCACATCAGGGCTGAATACAAGTGAAGCTAAACAAAAACTTTCCTGTCGAATAACCAAAAAATGACAGAAAATTAACAGAGCCACAGCTGCACTGTCATGAGGTCTTCCACATCACGATTCAATGATAAAGACAGAGGAATAGAGATTGGTAGAGCCATATCTCCTAAAGCTTACTTTTTAAGCATCAATGGCAGATTTTTCTTTAGAAATATAAGCATTTCTGCATTTTTGGCAGACAGCTTGTTCCTCTTCTCATCTACAATATTCCCTGCTGTGCTAAAAAGTCGCTCGCTATCTACACTTGTGCATGGTGCACAGAGCTCGTGCTGCTTGTGCGAGAGCGGGGAAACGGGTTTTATTATCCTGCCAAAAAACAAGTGGCTGTCCGCTCCGTGGGATGACTGACTCCGATAGGTAGAGGTTAATCTGCGATGATGTTGAGCTGCTGATATCACCGCAACCATGTTCCTCATCTTCCCCATCTTCATCCAACAACTCAGCATACATAGCATGCAAGGAGCCAGCTCGTGGTACAGTACTTTCTCCGGGGGCTCGGAGGTAGTCGCTTCCAAACTTCCCTCACCATTCTGCTGCTCCAGTCCAGTGGCGAGGACATCAGAAAGCAGCCTGCGGATCTGGGGCTTGAGTGCGTCGGAGAAATATCTGTCTTTATACCTTTTTTGTTAAAAATAAAAAAATAACATTAATGGATTTACTTAAAAAAAAAATAAGAATCAGAAATACTTTTTGATCCCCAAGGGGAAATTGGGTTAAGTTACAGCCTTTCATTTCTAGAAAAGGAATGAAGGAAATGCCATACAGCTTAAAATATATAAATTGATATATATATATATATATATATATATATATATATATCAATTTATATATATATATATATATATCAATTTATATTGAAATGATTTCAATATAGTTTCATTCTCTGACAGTGACACAACTGGACACACACCTTTTTATGTACAGTCTATGACACACACACACACACACAAAAGAATGTGTGAATGAAATTCTCACCTCGGATCGAGCACTGTAGCGATGGTATACAGGCGCTTCGACTGAATGTCACTGAATCTGTTCTGGACCGCTTCCAACAACGCGGCTTTCAAAGTATTTACACCGTGGTCCGTCTCAGCTGATTTCTCCAGAAGACGAGTTAAAGCTCTGATGGATGGTATAACATCTGCAGCCGATGCAGTTGATGAGCTGATCTGTTGCGTGAGCTCTTCAAACGGGGCGAGTAGAGAAATCATATTTTCAACCAATTTCCACTGGCTGCCGGTGAACTGGGAAGGCAACTCATAGTCAGCTCCATAAGCACATAGGGCACGCTTCTGTTCCAGCAGACTCTGTAGCATAGCAACCGTACTGTTCCACCTGGTAGGTACATCCTGTTGTAGCCTCTTAATAGGCTGGCCAAGTTGCTTCTGAATACTTTGAAGTCGAGAGTAGGCGAGCTGGGAATGCTTGAAATAACCGACGATGCGTCTTCCACAGGCTATTATATCAGCGATGCTGCGTTGTGATAAAACTCCGCCGGCAACGGCAAGCTGCAGTGTATGAGCCATGCACGGCAGGCTGGGTAGATCTGCATCCCTCATGGCCTTTACCATGTTCTTGGCATTATCCGTTAGAATAACGTGCACCTTTTCCTTCGGGATTCCCCATGCGCAAAACATGTCACTGAATGCGGCAGCCAGAGCCTCTGCGGTGTGTCACCCCGAAAATTCTTGAGAATGAAGCACAACTCTTTTTAGTTCAAAGTTTTGATTAATAAATTGCGCAGTTAGGCTCAACATGGACACATGGGACATACATTTGAACTCCAAATGTCACTTGTGAAGCTGATTGATGTGACGTTGTCCTTCATAAGGCTGTCAACATGTGCAAACACTGTTTGGTATAACTCCGGCAGGCAAACATCAGTGAAATATTTACGCCCTGTGTAGTGTAGCGTGAATCCAAGTAAGACATGAGTCGCCGGAACCCTTCGTCTTCCACAATTGACAGCGGCTGGTGATCGAGGGTTGCTGTCATTGCAATGTCTCCGTTACAGACAGCTGGGTGAGCGGCGCCGGAGCTGGACCCCGCTCTCTCTCGGCCTTAGCGTTAGCTAACTTTGAAAACTCCTCATACTCCTTTCCGTGACTAACCTTCAAATGTCTGACGAGGTTGGTGGTGTTGAAATGTTTTTGGAGCTTTCCGCCTCATGGTATTTCCTTGGCACACACGTTGCAAATCGCTAATGTATTGTCTTTTTCAGACAACTTGTAGAAGTGCCACACTGGTGAATGTAGGGAGGCCGCCATTTTAGCTCCATATAGCAAATGTTCTCACGTAGTGCGCCATCTGATCGACCGGATCGGCCTTTATGGAGACCACCGATCAAACTATTTAAAGCCATTATCGGCCGATACCGATCGGTGGCCGATCGATCGGAGCACCCTTATTAAATAGTATTTATAAAAATGTAAGTTAAACCTATGTTTTGGCAAGTTGCGCTTATTGCAGTATTGTGATGTATATTCGTCTTATCTAGCACTCAGTGATGAAGTGTTAAAAAGTTGTATTGCCTGTGGTAGGAATGATTTCTTGTAGCGGTCCGTGCGACATCGAAGCTGTCGGAACCTCTTAGAGAAGGTGCTCCTCTGGTGTACCAATGTGTGTTAGTGTGTGTGTGTGTGTGTGTGTGTGTGGGGGGGGGGGGGGGTGGTCAGGGTTATCCATGATGGATAACAGTTTGTTCAGTGACCTCCTCTCAACCACAGCTTCAAATGTCTCCTGTTTGCAGCCAATAACGGAGCCAGCCTTCCTGATCAGTTTGTTCAGTCTATTTGTGTCGCTGGCTCCGATGCTACTGCTGCCCCAACAGATGGCAGAGGAGAACAGAGCGCTGGCCACAACGGACTGGTGGAACATCTCCAACATTCTCCTGCACACGTTGAAGGATCTCAGCTTTTTCAGGAAATAGTCTGCTCATCCCCTTCCTGTGAACAGCAGTGCTGTTGCTTTTCCAGTTCAGCCTGTTGTCGATGTTGACACCCAGGTATCTGTAAGCTACGGCAAATAGACAAAACACAAGCAAATGAAGAAAACATCTTCATTCATTTGACAACACATGCGCAGCATTTAGCAAACACGCTGCAAATGCACACAACACAGCCAAATACATAAACGCACTGCAAATACACAAACGATGCAAAATGAAAAGCACACAAACCCCGAAAACAAATGCAACAGAAAAACGCTGCATCCAGTTTACACAACGGAAGGCGAGATATTTTGTTTTCCTAATTTTTTAATTCGATTTTTAATGAGTGTTTTTAATGAGTGTGTGTATATATATATATATATATATATATATATATATATATATATATATATATATATATATGGGCTTTAAATTAGTGTTAGCTAGCAAGCTCTTGTAGAAGTCTCTAACACGGTAGCTACATAAACCTGTTGCTCCTTTATAATAATGTAAAAGACTAGGGCCAAATGTAAAAATGAATATGCACCTTTTTAATGTCGCCTCTCTCTCTCTATCTCTCGCTCTCTCTCTCCATAGGGTTGAAAATCAAGCTGTTCCATTTAGCACTCCCCTAGAGGCATGGAGAACTTCCATTGTGTAAATTGGATGCAGTGTTTTTCTGTTGCATTTTCTTTCGGGGCTTGTGTTCTACTTTTCAGTAACATATATGGGCTGACTAGTGTTGGCTAGCAAGCTCTTGAAGAAGTCAGTCTCTAACACGGTAGCTATGTAAACCTGTTGCTCTTTTATAATACTGTAAAAGACTAGGGCCAAACATAGCTTTTGATGTCGCCTCTGTGCTACACTTTTCTTACCATTTCCAAAACAAACCTCATCTGCTCTCTCTCTCTCTCTCTCTCTCTCTCTCTCTCTCTCTCTCTCTCTCTCTCTCTCTCTCCCGTTGTGTAAACTGGATGCAGTGTTTTTCTGTTGCATTTGTTTTTGGGTTTTGTGTGTTTTTCATTTTGCATCGTTTCTGTATTTGCAGCGCGTTTATGTATTTGGTTGTGTTGTGTGTATTTGCAGCGCGTTTATGTATTTGGTTGTGTTGTGTATTTGCAGCGTGTTAATGTATGTGGTTGTGTTGTGTGTATTTGCAGCGTGTTTGCTAAATGCTGCGTGTGTGTTGTCAAATGAATGAAGATGTTTTCTTAATTTGCTTTTATTTTGTCTATTTGCTTGTTTGTTTTAGTTGCAGTGCATTTGCCCCTGTCGGCCACCGCAGCTTACAGATACCTGGGTGTCAACATTGACAACAGGCTGAACTGTAATATCTATCTGTCTGTCTGTCTGTCTATATATATATTAGTGGTGGGCCGTTATCGGCGTTAACATGCTGCGTTAACGTGAGACTCTTATCGGGCGATAAAAAAAATATCGCTGTTAATCTATTCTCAAAGTTGGGTTGGGAGCTGGGTCTATAGGCTACTACGCAAGCTATGATGACTTTCACCTTGATATTTTAGCGCGGATGTATACAGCCTACTGACTGTAAAACAGTTCAAAATGAATGTTTAACTGAATAAACAGTCAGTAACAGTGTTTCCCACACATAGACTAATGTGGGGCGGTGCGCCTCACAATCAACACCACCCGCCTCACTTGCGTTTATTATTTTTTTTTAACGCTATTTAAAACATGCAGCGTATTCGTTCAGCAGCATATTTCCTTCCCTGCTCTTCTCCGTCTCTCTGTCACTTGCGTCTGCCAGTGTGTTACTGTTAGAGTCCCGACCGACTCTTAGCAAACAAGCGATTTCGCCCGCTTTAGAAAGTTAACTAGTCGTAGTTAGTTTGTGATGCATGCAGGGCATTTTGGAAACAGGAGATGAGCCCCTGGTCTAATGCGCCACCTGGCTTGAGAAACCCATTCTCAAAAACTTAGGCTACTTTTAGTCATTATTTGGGTAGCACACATATTCTGAATGCCTTCGGCAGAATTCAAATTAACCATTTTAATCTAGATTAATTCCAAGATTACAGTGAGATTAATCTAGATTAAAAAAATGAATCTATGCCCACCACCATATATATATATATATATATATATATTAGGGCTGTCATTTTAACGCGCTATTAACGGCGTTAAAGCAAACCCATTTTAACGGCGACAATATTTTTATCGGGCGATAAACGCATAGACAGTTAGCTAGACAGGAAGTAAAATTACGAATCCCACTATGGCCACGCCAAGACCCGCCCTACGAAGCAGCTCGATTGGTTGGGGTTAGGGAGTAGTTAGGATAGCGGATTGGTCAGGGGATAGGACCTGAACAAATGGGGTTACGTTACCTTGGACGCTTGGCCAGTAGTACTGATTGAAGGGCGGGTTTCGCAGACCGGAAACTGGCCGCTGTTTGGGCTTGCTAGCCGCATAGCTAGATAGTAGGTTCATCACGGCGATTAGCTTCGGAGCGAGCGAGTAGTGACTCTACAGTCAGAGAGAGAAACAAAGTGTCTCCTCTGTTCTTTCTGACCACGGTGGGAAACCTGTAGCAGGAAAAGTTACCCCTCTCCTTGATTTTACGTTGGTTATGAACGAGAACCAGGAAATGAGTCACGGGAAACCAGTCGCTATGACGACGGCTATGCCGCTGACGACGCCCATAGACAGTAGGACCAGCCACGATCGCCTCAGGCATGAGGCAGTACTACCTGCAATGGAAAATCGAGGTAACAGCGTTACATTATGTGACAGATTATTAGTTCCAAGTGTGAATGTTAGTGTAATATTGAACACTACGTATATGACAATGATGTTTTCAATCAAAAAACATTTGCACAAAGCAAGCGATCCACTTTTCCATGTTAAGAGCATTAAAATGAAAAAATATAATGGGACAAAAAGAAATCAAGGGTCATTTAGAATAGATAAAAATGTGCGATTAATTGCGATTAATCTTGATTAAATATTTTAATCGCTTGACAGCACTAATATATATATATTTTTCTGATTTGGGGTTGTGTATATATATATATATATATATATATATATATATATATATATATATATATATATATATATATATATGTGTATATAGGTGTCCCTATGAACCTGAGGGCTGTGTTGTCTGGAGCTTTGTGCTCCTGGTAGGGTCTCCCATGGCAAAGTGGTCTCAGGTGAGGGGCCAGACGAAGAATGGTTCAAAAAACCCTATGGAAGAACGAGGAAGGGATAAAGAGACCCTGCCCGGAGGAAGCCCGGGGCCCCCATCTGGAGCCAGGCCCAGAGGGAGGGCTCGTCAGCGAGCGTCTGGTGGCCGGGTCTGCCATGGAGCCCGGCCGGGCACAGCCCGAAAAAGCTACGTGGCACCTATCTCTCCAGCCCATGGGCCCACCACCTGTGGGAGGAACCGCTGGGGTCGGGTGCGCTGCCACACGGGTGGCGGTGAAGGTCAGGGGCCTCGACGGGCCAGACCTGGGCAGCAGAGGCTGGCTCTGGGGACGTGGAATGTCACCTCACTGTGGGGGAAGGAACTTGTGCGTGAGGTGGAGCGCTACCAGTTGGATCTGGTGGGGCTTACCTCTACACACAGTCTCGGTTCTGGAACCGTACTCCTGGAGAGGGGTTGGACTCTTTTCTTCTCCGGAGTTGCCCAGGGTGTGAGGCGCCAGGCGGGTGTGGGGATACTCACAAGTCCCCGGCTGAGCGCCGCAACGTTGGAGTTGACCCCGGTGGACGAGAGGGTCGCCTCCCTACGCCTGCGGGTTGTTGGGGGGAAAACTCTGACTGTTGTTTGTGCATATGCACCAAACAAGAGTTCAGAGTATTCGGCCTTCTTGGAGACCTTGAATGGAGTCCTGTATGGGGCTCCGGAGGGGGACTCCATAGTTCTGCTGGGGGACTTCAACGCACATGTGGGCAATGACGGAGACACATGGAGAGGCGTGATTGGGAGGAACGGCCTCCCTGATCTAAACCAGAGTGGTTGTCTGTTATTGGACTTCTGTGCTAGTCACGGATTGTCTATAACAAACACCATGTTCAAACATAGGGATGCTCATAAGTGTACTTGGTACCAGAGCACCTTAGGCCGAAGGTCAATGATCGATTTTATAATCGTTTCATCTGATCTGAGGCCGTATGTTTTGGACACTCGGGTGAAGAGAGGGGCAGAGCTGTCAACTGATCACCATCTGGTGGTGAATTGGGTCAGGGGGTGGGGGAAGACTCTGGACAGACCTGGTAAGCCGAAACGGGAGGTGCGGGTAAATTGGGAACGTCTGGAGGAAGCTCCTGTCCGACAGACCTTCAACTCACACCTCCGGCGGAGCTTTTCGTGCATCCCTGTGGAGGCTGGGGGCATTGAACCTGAGTGGACAATGTTCAAAGTTTCCATTGCTGAAGCTGCGGCAGGGAGCTGTGGTCTTAGGGTCTTAGGTGCCTCAAGGGGCGGTAACCCTCGAACACCGTGGTGGACACCGGTGGTCAGGGAAGCCGTCCGACTGAAGGAGTCTTTCCGGGATATGTTATCCCAGAGGACTCCGGAGGCAGTTGCAAGGTACCGAATGGCCCGAAGGACTGCAGCCTCTGCCGTGAAAGAGGCAAAGCAGCGGGTGTGGGAGAAGTTCGGAGAAGACATGGAGAAGGACTTTCGGTCGGCACCAAGGCGCTTCTGGAAAACCGTCCGCCACCTCAGAAGGGGGAAGCGGGGAACCATCCAAGCTGTGTACAGTAAGGGTGGGACGTTGTTGGTGTGGAGGGGCTGTCTTGGTTGACACGCCTACTCAACATTGCGTGGAAGTCTGGGACAGTGCCAAAGGAGTGGCAGACCGAGGTGGTGGTTCCCCTGTTCAAAAAGGGGGACCAGAGGGTGTGTACCAATTACAGGGGTATCACACTTCTCAGCCTCCCTGGTAAAGTGTACTCCAAGGTGCTGGAAAGGAGGGTTTGGCCGATAGTCGAACCTCAGGTTGAAGAGGAACAATGCGGATTCCGTCCTGGTCGTGGAACAACGGATCAGCTCTTTACTCTAGCAAGGATCCTGGAGGGAGCCTGGGAGTATGCCCATCCAGTCTACATGTGTTTTGTGGATCTGGAGAAGGCATATGACCGGGTCCCCCGGGAGACTTTGTGGGAGGTGCTGCGGGAGTATGGGGTGAGGGGGTCCCTTCTCAGGGCCATCCAATCTCAGTATGACCAAAGCGAGAGCTGTGTCCGGGTTCTCGGCAGTAAGTTGGACACGTTCCAGGTGAGGGTTGGCCTCCGCCAGGGCTGCGCTTTGTCACCAATCCTGTTCGTAGTATTTATGGACAGGATATCGAGGCGTAGTCGTGGTAGGGAGGGGTTGCAGTTCGGTGGGCTGGGGATCTCATCGCTGCTCTTTGCAGATGATGTGGTCCTGATGGCATCATCGGCCTGTGACCTTCAGCACTCACTGGATCGGTTTGCAGCCGAGTGTGAAGCGGCTGGGATGAGGATCAGCACCTCCAAATCTGAGGCCATGGTTCTCAGCAGGAAACCGATGGAGTGCCTTCTCCAGGTAGGGAATGAGTCCTTACCCCAAGTGAAGGAGTTTAAGTACCTTGGGGTCTTGTTTGCGAGTGAGGGGACAATGGAGCGGGAGATTGGTCGGAGAATCGGCGCAGCGGGGGCGGTATTACATTCAGTTTATCGCACCGTTGTGACGAAAAGAGCTGAGCCAAAAGGCAAAGCTCTCGATCTACCGGTCAGTTTTCGTTCCTACCCTCACCTATGGTCATGAAGGTTGGGTCATGACCGAAAGAACGAGATCCAGGGTACAAGCGGCCGAAATGGGTTTCCTCAGGAGGGTGTCTGGCATCTCCCTTAGAGATAGGGTGAGAAGCTCAGTCATCCGTGAGGAGCTCGGAGTAGAGCCGCTGCTCCTTCACGTCGAAAGGAGCCAGTTGAGGTGGTTCGGGCATCTGGTAAGGATGCCCCCTGGGCGCCTCCCTAGGGAGGTGTTCCAGGAACGTCCAGCTGGGAGGAGACCTCGAGGAAGACCCAGGACTAGGTGGAGGGATTACATCTCCAACCTGGCCTGGGAACGCCTCGGGATCCCCCAGTCAGAGCTGGTTAATGTGGCTCGGGAAAGGGAAGTTTGGGGTCCCGTGCTGGAGCTGCTCCCCCCGCGACCCGACCACGGATAAGCGGACGACGATGGATGGATGGATATATACAACCCCAAATCAGAAAAAGTTGGGACAGTATAGAAAACACAAATTAAAAAAAGAAAGTAGTGATTTCTAAATGTACTTTGACTTGTATTTCATTGCAGACAATACAACAGCACATCATCAGACTGAGCTCCTTTTCATTCCAGGGAAAGGCTCTCCTACCCAAGACCTGACTATAACAATCAACAACTCCGTGGTTGTCCCCACCCAGACTGCTAGAAACCTGGGTGTGACACTTGACGACCAACTATCTTTTACTGCTAACATTGCTGCAACCACCCGATCTTGTAGATACATGCTGCATAACATCAGAAGGATACGTCCCCTTCTAACGCAGAAGGCGGCCCAGGTTCTGGTTCAGGCTCTAGTCATCTCACGTCTAGACTACTGCAACTCCCTCCTGATTGGCTTGCCGGCATGTGCCATCCGACCCCTGCAGCTCATCCAGAACGCAGCAGCACGGCTTGTCTTCAACCTCCCCAAGTTCTCTCACACTACACCGCTCCTCCGCTCTCTTCACTGGTTACCAGTTGCTGCCCGCATCCGCTTCAAGACACTGGTACTTACATACAGGGCCACTACTGGATCAGCCCCAGTTTACATCCAGGACATGGTCAAACCATATACCCCAACCCGCCCACTTCGCTCTGCATCAGCCAAACTGCTTGCTGCTCCTCCACAGCGAAGGAGAACTAATCACTCAACGAAATCCCGACTGTTTACTGTCCTGGCTCCCAAATGGTGGAACGAGCTCCCCACCGACATCAGGATGGCCGAAAGCCTACACACATTCCGCCGAAGGCTAAAAACACATCTCTTCAGACTACACCTCGGATAAATAAAAAAAGATTTAACCTGCGCTTCCATGTCTCTTGGTAGCTTTACTTATTTTAAGCTATCTACTTGCACTTTCATATGTCTCTTTGTAGCAATACTTATTTTAAGCTATCTACTTGCACTTTCATATGTCTCTTTGTAGCTTTACTTATTTAAAGCTAATGTACTTGCACTTACTACCTGTTGTCTGGAGTTTGTACCTTCACAGTTGAAAGCACTTAATTGTAAGTCGCTTTGGATAAAAGCATCAGCTAAATGACATGTAATGTAATGTAATCATTTAATGTGTTCCTCATGATTTTTATTTTATTTTTTTCAAAAAAACTAAATTCCTATTTTGGTTCTTGCAACACATTTCAAAAAAAGTTGGAACAGTAAAGCATTTACCACTTTGTAATGTTGCCATTCCTTTTCACAACACTTAAAAGACGTTTAGGGACTGAAGACACCAAGTGATGAAGTGTTTCAGGTGTAATTTTGTCCCACTCTTGCTGCAAACAAGTCTTAAGGTGGGCAACAGTACTGGGTCTTCGTTCAAAATGCGCCACATATTCTCTATTGGAGACAGGTCGGGACTGCAGGCAGGCCAGTCAAGTACCCGTATCCTCTTCTTCCGCAGCCAGGACTTTGTAATGTGTGCAGAATGTGGTTTTGCATTATCTTGTTGAAATATGTATGGACGTCCCTGGAAAAGATGTCTTCTTGGAGGCAGCATATTGTGCTCCAAAATCTCTATGTACTTTTCAGCATTAATGGTGCCATCACAGAAGTGCAAGTTACCTTTGCCATGGGCACTGACACAACCCCATACCATGACAGACCCTGGCTTTTGGACTTGTTGCTGGTAACAGTCTGGATGATCCTTTTCTTCTTTGGTCCGGAGCACACAGCGTCCATTTCTCCCAAAAAATACCTGAAATACTGATTCATCTGACCACAGTACACGTTTCCACTATGTGATGGTCCATCCCAGATGCCTCCGAGCCCAGAGAAGTCGACGGCGCTTCTGGACACTGTTAACATAGGGCTTCCTTTTGGCACAGTACAGTTTTAACTGGCATTTGTGGCTATAACTACGTATTGTGGTACTTGACAAAGGCTGGCCAAAGTAGTCCTGAGCCCATGTGGTGATATCGCTTATAGATGAATGACGATTCTTGATGCAGTGCCGCCTGAGGGATCGGAGATCACGGTTGTTCAGCTTAGGCTTGCGCCCTTGTCGTTTACGCACTGAAATTCCTCCTCATTCCTTGAATCTTTTAATTATGTTATGTAAGGGTGCTCCGATCAGGATTTTTGAGGCCGATCACCGATCACCGATTGCTGGAAGACGTATCGGCCGATACCGATCACCGATCACTTTTATGAACTGAAAATTACGCCATTACATAACAGTCACACATGTTTAGAGAATGTATCAGTAACTGTTTGGCTTTCTGTCCTAGCTCAAAATCTAAAAAATGTCCTTTCAAGGTTCAAGGTTCAAGGAGTCTTTATTATCCCCGAGGGGCAATTCGTTGTGCAGCAATAGAATGCAACATAAACAACACATAGACTATACAGAAAACAAACCCCATCAATAATAGACAAAATAAATACAAACTACACAGACATACACATCTCGCAATGACTTATTTACAAAGCCTATAGCAGCAGGAACAAAAGAGTTTCTGTTTGTCCTGCATTTTGGCAGACAGAATCTGCGGCCAGACGGTAACATCTTGTCGCTGTTCAGAGGGTGGGTTATATCAGCCAGGACTGACTGGGCTTTCTTCAGAGTCCTTATCTCATATAGAGAGTTTAAGTCAATCAGGGAGTTTTGGGAAATTTTGCCACACACTTTAGTTATGTATTGGAGCCTACTTTTGTTTTTTTTTCAATCACTGCACATTTCTTCAGCACACACAGACACACACACACACACACACACACACACACACACACACACACACACACACACACACACACACACACACACACACACGGCGAAACAGCTGGTTGAGCGGCGCCGGAGCTGCTAGCTACACGACTCCGCTCTGCCTTAGCGTTAGCTAACTTTGAAAACTCCTCATCCTCCTTTCTGTGACTAACCTTCAAATGTCTGATGAGGTTGGTGGTGTTGAAATGTCTTTGGAGCTTTCCGCCTCGTGGTATTTCCTCGGTACACACGTTGCTAATCGCTAGTGTATCGTCTTTTTCCCAGATAGCAATGAGTCGGCGGACCACCAGCGGTGCTCCAGAGGCAGTAGAAGCGTCAGAATGGTGTAATCACAAACACGTTTGCCGGAGCACCACCGGTGGCAGACGCTTTTAAAAGCAGTAGCCGTCTTCCTAGTGTCTTCGTTCTGCGGCCGGCCGCGGGCCAACTCCTGTTCTGCCACCGTTCAGACACCTTGTAGAACTGCCAGACCGCTGAATGTAGGGACGCCGCTATTTTGAAAATGTTCTCAGGAGTAGTGCGCTCCTAATACATCCGTGGTAGTGCATCATCTGATCGGCCTATCTGATCGGCCTTTATGGAGACCACCGATCAAACTATTTAAAGCCATTATCGGCCGATACCGATCGGTGGCCGATCGATCGGAGCACCCTTAATGTTATGCACTGTTGAAGGTGAAATAAGCAAATGTCTTCCTATCTTTTTTTGAGGAACATTGTTTTTAAACATTTCAATAATTTTCTCACGTATTTGTTGGCAAACTGGCGATCCTCGGCCCATCTTTGCTCCTAAAGGACTAGACCTTTCTTGGATGCTGCTTTTGTACAAAATCATAATTACAATCACCTGGTGACATCACCTGTTTCAAATCACATCATTATTTAACCAATTTACCTGATTACTAGCCCTAAATTGCTCCTGTCCCAACCTTTTTTGGAATGTGTTGCAGGTCTGAATGACAGGAAGGGATGTATATTTACAAATGAAGTTAAGTTGACCAGACAAAACATGAAATATTTTGTGTTCACATTGTCTGCAATGAAATGCAAGTGAAAGTACATTTAGAAATCACTACTTCCTTTTTTTATTTGTGTTTTTCATACTGTCCCAACTTTTTCTGATTTGGGGTTGTGTGTGTGTGTGTGTGTGTATATATATATATATATATATATATATATATATATATATATATATATATATATATATATATAGCCACTGGCCACTGGTTGTTCTCCGGGCCGGTGTTGGACACCCTGGCAGCCCCTCTGGCTCAGCCTCTGTTTGTTTAGTCTGTGCAGGTCCTCTAAATAACTGGTTATGGGCTCAGTTGAGCGTTTATGGGAGATTTTGAGATGATGTGTGAAATAGAGGATTTCACTGCCACCATAAAAGCGGAGAGTCCAGGTGATCAGTCAAATTTATGTCGGTGTTGTATTGCATATTTCTTTCCCTGTGAAATGAACTCACCACAACAACACTGAGGGAAGTGATGCAGATAAAACTGCACTCTTGTTGATAATATAAGCTATCATTTTTTTATTCGTAATAGTGGGCTGCATTAGAAACAGGTCACTAATAAGTCTATGGAAATATTTGTGAAGAAACAACTGTAGCAATAACTAATTGTAGCTGCAAAACTCTTTGAGTTGGTCCCATTGGGAGTTATATGGCTATGAAATCTAAGCTATTGACTCTGGAGAGAGGTGTGTGTGCGTGTGCGCGTGCATCTTTTACCATTGATATAAGGATGATGTAATCTACAAACAATCATGAAATAACAACCTGTTACACCTAGAAGCCAGGCAGAAAAAAAGTTCAGGGGCATTGCCTTCCTTTCTCTCACCTCCTCTCATTCTTTTTGTTTTGTGTGTCGGGTTGACTGTTGATTGGCAGTTTGATGGAGTGAAACACAACAGTGAGAAGAAGTGAGATCTGACCGTGCACACATTCAAAGCTCCGCTGTCTGCGATTTTTGCCAGGGGAAGCAACAAACAACAAGCACATTCACCAAGACCAGGCAACCGGGCCAACATATCAACAAGATAAACAATGTCTCCAGGGGTAAGAGAGAGGAGCAGAGGAGGCAGTGAAGTGCTGTGTTTGTTCTCTTATCGATGCCATACATAGTGCATGAGTTCCCTCACAACTGTGGGTAGAAGTTGTTCACTTCTAATATATGAGAAAGTCCAGACAAAGAGAGATGAGCTATTGAGATGGGGTTAAGTAAAGGTAAAAGTCTAAGAAGCAGATGGAGGCAGAAATAGTTTCCCTCCTCAGATAATAAAATGTGATGCTATAACTCAGATCGATTCACAGGTTCAGCCAAGCAAAGGCCAGGGACAGGCCTGCTTTAAGTAGGAAAATAGAGAGTGAAAACCAAAATATTTTTATTAAACCGGCATATCCTTCCAAAGAGGTTTGATTCCCTCCAATAAACACCTATAAACCACGGCTATTGCCGAGCTCTCAGAGAAAATTAAAAAGACAAAATTGCCTTCATAAATATTAATCTATGTAAGGTAGAGGTTGTGCCCTTCACAATTATTCATGCTCACTGGAGCGCATTTGTCAAGAGTAAACAGTATCCTCCTGTTTACCTAATGCAGAACATTCGGTCGGTGAGTGGGCATAACTGATGCCTTCATATTCTGTTCTTAAGGATGTAATTAAACAGTCGGCTATAGAATGCATTCATCTCCCTCTTTTTGTCCTCTTCCTTTCTGTTCACACAAACATGCAGCGTACACTTCCTCACAATTGCAGTCTTATCCGTTCCTTCATCGCAGTGCCTCGGTTCACTTTGAATTAAAGGTGGAGAGTTAATTTCACAGCATTTTGGCATGTTATTAACAGTCTGGGGCCTGCAAATACACTGTAGATGGCCTCTGTCGTAGTGGTTTTGTTTTTTTAGGGGAGGGGGTGGGGGGGAGATTTAATATATTATTAGCTGGTTGCTTAAGTGTGACGGAATCATTATTGAGCAGAAAATAAGCCACTAATATTTCTCTCTCTGCCTTTGTGCTGTTATTGTCCATGAAGTATGGATTACAATTGTTTGCCCAATTCTGTTTTCACTCTCATATATTCCACAATTGGGGGGTGTGCATTATGGAAAATATCTTCAAGGTATACATACTTTTACATAGTGATATATATGTATGTATATCAAGATGTCTGTATGTATGTGTGTGTATGTTAGTGCTGTCAGTTTAACGCGTTAACGGCGTTAACGCAAACCCATTTTAACGCCGTCAATTTTTTTATTGCGAGATTAACGTTGTTTCGGATCTAGCTACACCAGAAACAAAACAGACATACCCGGGCACGCCACAGCCACACACACTTGTTTGGGCTTGCGAGCCGCGTAGCTAGTAGGCTCGTCACGGCGATTAGCTTCGGAGCGAATAGTGACTACAGTCAGTGAGAGAAACAAAGTGTCTCCCCTGTTCTTTCTGACCATGGTGGGAAACCTGGAGCAGGAAAAGTTAACCCTCTCCTTGATTTTACGTTGTTTATGGAGAAGGACAACCAGGAAATGAGTCGGGGGGAAACCATAGTCGCTATGCCGACCAGCCACGCTCGCCTCAGGCATGAGGCAGTACTATCTGCAATGGAAAATGGAGGTAACAGTGTTACATTGTGTGAAAGATTATTAGCTCCAAGTGTGAATGTTAGTGTGAAATTGAACACTACGTATATGCCAATATTGTTTTCAATAAAAAAAAAACATTTGCACAAAGCAAGCCGATCCACTTTTCCATGTCTCATTAAAATGAGAAAATATAATGGGACAAAAAGAAATCACGGGACATTTAGAATAGATAAAAATGTGCGATTAATTGCGATTAATCGTGAGTTAACTATGACATTAATGCGATCAATCGCGATTAAATATTTTAATCGTTTGACAGCATTAGTATATATTAGGGATGGGCATTTGATTACATCAAGTTGTCGATTGTCGGGAGAATTAACGATCAACTAAAGATGAATCATTAATATTTTTATATTAAAATTCATTATTTAACTTTTTATAAATTAAAAACGCAATGAAAATACAAAAATACAGCGTGTTTTTCCTCGATGAGATCGTAATTACAACAAGAACAACTTGTGGCAGTTAAACTGGAGGTTAGGCTAAATTTGAAGATATAAGCGCTGCGGTGATTCTTAAACAGAGACCCTTGTTTGTTCCAAAATAAAAAATGTAATCAAATCGGGGATTTGGAGAATCGTGACACCCCTAATGGATAGGTCAACAAAACATTGGACTGTAACACGGGAGACAACCAACACTGGCTTCTAATTTTGTATGATGTCATCCTGGCAATAAAGGCATCAGATGAGGAAACACTTTTAAGTGTCGCTCTAGAGGACGCGGACAAACATATTTTTGCCGTTCGAAGCGCTGAAACAATATAAGATGTGGCCAGCAATTTTAAGGTGTGAAACCAGGAAACCTTCCTCCTACAGTACTTCCAAACTGCTGCTAATGAAGTGTGCATTATGAAGATTAACTCCTGATGACATTGTGTGTAATGTGATGATTTTATGGCAGTATATATATATATATATATATATATATATATATATATATATATATATATATATTAGGGCTGTTGCAACGAATGCCGATATTCCAATATAATTTGAATAGTAAAAAAATCAATAGTAGTCGAATGTGTTATAAATAAATAATAAAATGTTTTATAAATATGTTGGCAAACGTTAGCTGATCTCCCTCTTCTCGCCTTGGCCTACCTGCATGTGTCACTCATGTCACGTCTTATGAACAATAACTTAGCGGGAGTGAGAAACACAAGGCATTGTGAGGTCTAAGATAACTTTACACACCGAGTAACGTTAGTACAACATTACGGAGCTAACGTTACGTACTGAGTAATGTTAATGTTAGTACAAGGGGGAGTGACAGGCTGCGGCTGGAAATCGTAAGTAGGACGGGAAATAGTTTTAACACGACTTTAAAACCAACTTCCACCAAGCCAAAGTGCTTATGTTAACATTAGTTAGCTCGTTCTTGTTTTCTAACTGTGTCGCGAGGTATAGTAACGTTAGCTTAGCTGGGAGCTTAATGGAGAAAGCTAAAGTTGATGTTAAAGTTTATGTATGTCCTCACAGCTGTCAGTTAGCTTTGACTTCATATATTACCCTCTAACAGCTGTATTCTCAGTAACGAGACAATCTGCAAGAAGGAGGTTGCTTATAAACCAGTAAAATAGTAGTGACAGCACCGTTTGACTTGGTTATTAATGCAGTTAGCATCGTTTGTTACTTACCTAGTTTATGACAAATGGTTTTGGCTGTGCTTTCTAACATGATGTCATTGTGCTAACCGAGCTTCGTTAGCCTTTACAACACACTTGTTAGATAATGTTTCATGACAGAGTTCTCTGTTGATTTGTGTTTGTCTCAGTGTGCTCGTAGTGGGAAATGAATGTGAACAAAGTGCGTGCAGGTCCCCTTCAAGGCCAGGCTAATGTTAGAAGCCCCTCTAGTGGATGGAACGTGTAACAACAACCACATGCTTGTAATGGCATTGACAATGCAAAATCCTGAGTAGTGTAGTACATATTATTTTACAGGCTGCAATTGAGCATTAAATATTCAAATATTATTTGAATATTAAAAAAAATATCAAATGGAATTTGAATGATATTATAGAGGAAGACTGACAGCCCTAATATATATATATATATATATATATATATATATATATATATATATATATATATATATATATATATATATATATATATATATATATATATATATATATATATAGCGTATATATAACGTATATATAGCGTGTGTGTGTTCATAGACATTTTTGCAGTATATTTATTATGGCTGTGTCTCTGTGTTTGTCTACCCGTCTTACTGTTTCTTAGACCCACGCACACCAAACCTGTCCGTCCAGCGTTAGGAATCAGGGGCTAAGCTTTGCTTCGGTGGCTCAGCTCTGGGGAGCTGCCTGTGTACCTGTAGACAGCCACATCAGATCATATTCCCTGCACAGGAACACAATCATACAGGGAGAGGAAGAGCAAGCTCCATCTGTGGAATACTGATGCAGGAACAGGGCATCTGTAAAATATGCTCAGAGAGTCTCCGGGAACATGGAGGCCATGGATATGAATTGTTAAAGATGCAGTCTGCAGGGCTAAGAAATGTTCTTGGAGGAATCAGAAGAATAGCAAGCATGGTATGAGTTTTTTTTTTTTTTTACATTTTAAAGGAGAAATCAATTGAAAAAGAGGTTGTTGTTTACAAAAGTTCAACAACAATTCTATGACATTGAACTGTATTTCCTGACATAGCTGAAGAAAGATTCTGTAGACACTTTATCCCTGGCTAGCAGCGTGGCTAGTGATGGCAAATATATGCTGGTTGACTTTAACAGCTTCTCGATAGATTGGCATGGTCCATCACCAGTAGTCGATGATCTTTGCTTATTCTCTGAAATATATCATTGTCTAAAATATGGATTGATGCAGGATTTTCTTTATAGACACTCATTGTACCCAGATGATGAGTGCTAATGACTTTAGTGATCCCCTGACTTTTCCTCTTTGCCGTTCTGTCAGTACGTCCACCACTTTGGTCCAGACTGAAAGATCTGAACAACTTTTGGATGGATTGCCATGAAATTTTGTACAGACGTTCATGGTCCCCACAAGATGAACCCTATTGACTTTAGTCATCCCCTGACTTGTCTTGTAATGCCACACTGAGGCTGAAATTCATTTAAAGTGAAATGTCTCAAGAACTATTGCATGGATTGCCATACAATGGCACAGACAATCATGGTGCCCAGAGGATGACTCTAAATTACTTTTGTGACCCCCTAACTTACCTAGCGCCACCAGCAGGTACACGTTTTCAGTTATTACAATATAGTGCCGAAGTACAGCCTCACAGACTCTTAGCCTTGATGTGTCTAAAAAAAATGGTAAAAAAAAAACTAATACCATAAAACGAGACGTTATTTGACACACAAATATTGGCTCATTAAAAAGATGTCTTTAATTGAGCCGTATATCTTTTAGAGGGTTCAGAGTAAGCATGACAGGATAATCAATGATTTCAGCATAATGTATAGAAGTTGATGGAATGATAAAGGACAATTTCCTATCTCTGAAATATGAAGTCTGGCTTTTCCTTCAACGGGTTCTATATACGTAGTCACTCTAAAATCCTCCCTATGGAGGTAGCATTAGCCTAAAGGATAGTAGGGGAAGACTTGTGGCCGGAAAGAACCCAGTTCAGATTGAGACCATCTGGTAGCCTGAGACGAGAAACTGAATGAGAAGCACTCTCTCCTCCCTCTACAGCTGACATTAATAAGCCCCATTTGCTCCCGAGGAGCAGTTCAAGGCCAAAAGTAAAAGTCTGGTTGTACTGAGCAGCTCCACAAATTTAACATGCATAACTGTGCAAGTGAGAATCGGGTTACAGCTGAAAAAAAAGGCAAGTCATGCTGAAAAATCTTCCCTGAGTAAGTAAACATTTTAAAATACTGTAGTTAATTTTTGCTTGTATTACTCCACTAGGATTTCTCCAAGAGTCTGTTTGTGTCTCCCAGTTCAGGTTATTTGAATAGGTCATGCAGACTGTAGAGCAGTCAAAACACTGCAAGCCATTTTAGGTGAATTACAGTGCTATTCTCATCTAATAGCTGGCTTAAAACACTAATCATGCATGCTAATTCCTGGTTTAGTGTGCCCATGGATTAGAAGCCCATGTAATGTACAGTTAATCCCATATACACTGCACCGAAAATCCGCCTAGAAGTGTTTCTCATCATCAAAAATGTTTCGTCTAATTATGTCTCCTGAGAGACTCTCATCTCCCAATTGAGATGAGTTCCTCCATACAGCACATGCAAGTGGAATACAGAATTCATGCCCTTGATCAAGCTCTCAGCTATTGCCTTTTTATCCGGATCCATAGATTGGAAATGATGGACGCTCTGATGCATATTATGCAGCTGGTTATAGAATTGAATCCCACCACAAGGCAGAATATCTCTATTTCCTCTCATATCTTTTATCCGTTCTCTCCCCTGCCCCTATACGGTCACATTTAATAACCAGTTGCTCTCTTTAAAGTTCAGTAGAAATATTCACGAGCAATTTCCAATACTGTGCCATCATTTAACTCCTAAACAATAGCTGAAATCAAATTTAACATGACTCCTCTTCTTTTAGTAAGTGCATGTTCTGTGCTTTGCTGAAATATTAATAACCTATTAATTATCGTGAAAGCGGGGGAAGCGAGTAGTGAGAGACAGAGGGATTGAGGCCACACAGATCTGAAAGAATACAAAGAGAAGTGAAAAACAAGGCTGGCATAGGCTTCATACTCTCCAACCCTGCAAATTCTCCTCTGAGATTTGTGGTTGTTCTGCCCATTTCAAAGCATGTGGTCTCATTTATGACTCTCATACTTTGATCAAATCGAGAAATAAGCCCACTATATTACTGCCTCTGTTATAAGCAGACTGTATTATGACCCACTTAGCAGGCTTTCCGAAATGACAGTTCTCTTTTGGAATACTTTTGCTTTCATTGAAAACTACTTGAGAGTTAGAAAGTCGTATTTAACTCATTGAAGTTTAAGTTTGACTTCATCCATCCGAAAGTGAACTGTGAAACCATCGCAGCCGTCAATATACAACCCCAAATCAGAAAAAGTTGGGACAGTATGAAAAACACAAATAAAAAAAAAGAAAGTAGTGATTTCTAAATGTACTTTGACTTGTATTTCATTGCAGACAATGTGAACACAAAATATTTCATGTTTTGTCTGGTCAACTTAACTTCATTTGTAAATATACATCCTTTCCTGTCATTCAGACCTGCAACACATTCCAAAAAAGGTTGGGACAGGAGCAATTTAGGGCTAGTAATCAGGTAAATTGGTTAAATAATGATGTGATTTGAAACAGGTGATGTCACCAGGTGATTGTAATTATGATTTGGTACAAAAGCAGCATCCAAGAAAGGTCTAGTCCTTTAGGAGCAAAGATGGGCCGAGGATCGCCAGTTTGCCAACAAATACGTGAGAAAATTATTGAAATGTTTAAAAACAATGTTCCTCAAAGAAAGATAAGAAGACATTTGCTTATTTCACCTTCAACAGTGCATAACATAATTAAAAGATTCAAGGAATGAGGAGGAATTTCAGTGCGTAAAGGACAAGGGCGCAAGCCTAAGGTGAACAACCGTGATCTCCGATCCCTCAGGCGGCACTGCATCAAGAATTGTCATTCATCTATAAGCGATATCACCACATGGGCTCAGGACTACTTTGGCAAACCTTTGTCAAGTACCACAATATGTAGTTACAGCCACAAAAGCCAGTTAAAACTGTACTGTGCCAAAAGGAATCCCTATGTTAACAGTGTCCAGAAGCGCCGTCAACTTCTCTGGGCTTGGAGGCATCTGGGATGGACCATCACACAGTGGAAACGTGTACTGTGGTCAGATGAATCAGTATTTCAGGTATTTTTTGGGAGAAATGGATGCTGTGTGCTCTGGACCAAAGAAGAAAAGGATCATCCAGACTGTTAGCAGCAACAAGTCCAAAAGCCAGGGTCTGTCACAGTATGGTATCTTGCACTTCTGTGATGGCACCATTAATGCTGAAAAGTACATAGAGATTTTGGAGCACAATATGCTGCCTCCAAGAAGAAATCTTTTCCAGGGACGTCCATGCATATTTCAACAAGATAATTCAAAACCACATTCTGCACACATTACAAAGTCCTGGCTGCGGAGGAAGAGGATACGGGTACTTGACTGGCCTGCCCGCAGTCCCGACCTGTCTCCAATAGAGAATGTGTGGCGCATTTTAAAGCGCAAAATGCGACAACGAAGACCCCGTACTGTTGCACACCTTAAGACTTGTTTGCAGCAAGAATGGGACAAAATTACACCTGAAACACTTCATCGCTTGGTGTCTTCAGTCCCTAAACGTCTTTTAAGTGTTGTGAAAAGGAATGGCAACATTACAAAGTGGTAAATGCTTTACTGTTCCAACTTTTTTTGAAATGTGTTGCAAGAACCAAAATAGGAATTTTGTTGTTTTGAATAAAAAACAATAATAATCATGAGGAACACATTAAATGATGTGCTGCTGTATTGTCTGCAATGAAATACAAGTCAAAGTACATTTTGAAATCACTACTTTCTTTTTTTATTTGTGTTATCCATACTGTCCCAACTTTTTCTGATTTGGGGTTGTAGAATAATTGTGCGAAACGCCAGTATTTGCTAGCACCGTGGCTCTAGGGCTTGCACATTTGGTCCGAATATTGGCTAAGTAGCAAATGTAAGCATGCTAACATGCTAAACCAAGATGGTGGACATACATACTTGTTGTTTTAGTTGCTAATTGTATAAAGGCAAGTAGCCTAACCAAAAGAGCAGATACACACTCTCACTCACACACACACACACACACACACACACACACACACACACACACACACAGTGAAAAAGTCTTGCAAACTATACACCCCTCTTTCACTACTGTTATTAATGAGCTAACGCTAACTTAGCTAGATACATTGCAAGTTCTTAGCAACACCATCCGGCGGCCTGGTGTGCCGCGGCCGCGCCACTGCCCGCTGGTCAAACTGTGCAGCCTCTGCTCAACCCGTACGGCGGGCCGGGTCTATTACATTTCCCAGTAGATTTTTTGGTCCCACTCCGCCGCTGCCTTGGATGACTTAAGTCGTAGCCTACTGATTTCTCTGTCTCCGCCATCAGTTCAGAACAACGTTATGGGCCTTTTAGAGAAAATTCAGTCTCTATCCCCCACAGAAATTGGTTAGAGTGCAGACTATGTCAGACTGAAGATGGAAACGCAGTGTAAAGAGTTGACAATTCTGTCTAATATCGGGCAACAACACACAAGTTTCTCATCTTGTCTAAGCATGGGCAGATTCTGATTTTAGATCATTTACATCATAGAAACATTCCATTTGATATCTATCCACTATAGCTTTAAAATGGCATATGAAAAGGGTCCTCCTCAAAGATTCTCTGCGTTAGAGACGTTACTCTTAATCTCCTGATTTGCTTCTTGTCTGTGAAGCAGCAAATGGGTGGAACAAAACACTCGTCTTCTCCTCAGGATATTACTGCTTGTAGACCTAATCAGGTTGGAAATGATGGCTGTGTGTATGTGTGCGCAGGCAAACCCTCACAAGGACATGCTTGTTTAAACAGTCCTTATCTCCTGTTCTCATCCAACCTCTGTCTGTCTGTCTGACTCGTACATCCCCATTTAAAAATGTGCTTAGAGTATGAAAAATGCATTATGCATTGTGCATGTACAACTTGTGTTTTCTAGGATGTTCTTTTCATCTTAAGCTGGACCCCTGATGATCACATTGCCTCAGTTTATGGAGATTAAAAAAGCATCCCTGCCTAACATGACGGTCATGTAACAGTGTAAACTCAGCAGGAGTCAACATCTAAGTCAAAATAATATAGTATGTTCCTATACTTCAGGATCTTGCCATTTCATTAAAATGTTCAATTATTTCAATGAGGGATGCACCAATTGACTTTTGCTTTTCCAATTTTGACACAGTCAGGGTATTGCCTCAGTGTCCTTTTTATCAAAATGTAAAATCTGTAAACCTCTGTGTCAAACTGATTAAGATGGGTGTAAGCCAACATGAGGCTTAAGTGAAGACCTCATACACCAAAGTGTTTTCTAGGCTTATGAAATGTTTATCGATACTGTTTAGACAGCTTATGAAAGTGCGTCATTACAAAGCATAAACCTTATGACAACAAGACACACTGTCAATTTCAATTTGGCTAATGGATTTAACATGCAGAGTTTGCGCTGTAGCACTAGTGTTGTGTACATATACAGACCTTATTGTGCTAAAATCTGTTTCCCCACCAATGTATTTGCCCTTACTTTATCCTGAGCCCAAACATATCCCTAACCCTGACAATTTCTGTGAAGCTGAACCTCAACCAAACCTTACCCCAACCCCACCCTGTTAACTCTTCGATGCCTATAACCTATCCTCAGTGTTGTTGTCGAGTCACCAACTGTCGAGTCCTAGTCAAGTCTCGAGTCCCCAGTGTTTGAGTCACCAAAGAAAAAGTTGAGACCGAATCGAGTCCAAAGAACAGCGATTCGAGTCGGACTCCAGCACTGCCTATTACCAGGCCTGTAACAATTATTAAATAATTGTCTAACCAAATGTTGTATTATCGCAATTAAAGCATTAGAGCATTATTCAAATGAGATTGGTCACACTATTGTTTGGATCCATCGAACATCATCATCACTAATACATATGTATGTATGTATGACAAATAATTGTCTAACCAAATTTTGTATTATCGCAATTAAAGCATTAGAGCATTATTCAAATGAGATTGGTCACACTATTGTTTGGATCCATCAAACGCATTTGCAATACTTCTGTAGCATAACCTAACAGTAACGTTAGCTAAACCTATGATACCATGTATTCCTACCAGAGGACGCCCCACCCGCAGTTGAAAGTCCAGTCTTTCGAACGTTAAAAATCCGCCGAAGCACCTTTACATGTGTTTAAGTAATGTATTGTATGTCTTAAATACGCTCAGTTTTTTGTTTATGATTAATGCTTTGTTTTTTATTGACGGGAATAAATGTTCTATTTTCAAGTATTTGTTCATACAGGCAAAAAATACAATGTTTTATGATAATAAAGAGGCGTGGTTTACTTCGTATTTACACCACAGCAGTAGGCACTGGGGCTGTTGGAACGAATTCCGAAAGTCAAATATAATTCGAATAGTAAAAAAAATCAATACTATTCGAATGCTGAAGTTACTATTCGAATAAGATTTTTTTTTTTTTTTTTAATAAATAGGTTGGCTAACATTAGATAATCTCCCTCTTCTCATGTCATGTCTGATAAACAATAAGTTATGGGAGTGAGAAACACTGTGAGGCATTGTGAGCTAACGTTACGTAGCGAGTAATGTTAGTACAGGGGGGGAGTGAGAGGCTGCGGCTGGAAAGAAGGATGAAGGATAGAAGATAGTTTTAACATGACTTTAAAATCGACATCAACCGAGCCAAAATGCTTATGTTATCAATAGTTAGCTCGTTCTGGTTTCCTAACTGCGTCGCGAGTTGTAGGAGCTTAGCTGGGAGCTTCATGGAGACAGCTAAAGTTAATGTTAGCTGCCCTACACCTGTCATCTTTGATTTCATGTATTACCTTCTAACAGCTGTATTCTCAGTAACGAGACAATCTGCAAGAAACAGGTTGCTTATAAATCACTAAAATAGTAGTGGCAGCACCGTTTGGCTTAGTTATCAATGCCGTTAGCATCGTAGCTAACACTATTGTTACTTAGTATGACAAATCGTTTCGGCTGTGCTTTCTAACATGATGTCATTGTGCTAACCAAGCAATGTTAGCCTTTACAACAGAGCCGCTTCAATACACTTGTTAGATAATGTTTCATTAGAGAGTTCGCTGTTGATTTGTGTGGTAAACGGAGAGCGGCGTGCCAGAAATGCAATGCGCCATGACGTAGATCCCCCTTCAAGGCCAGGCTCATGTTGGAAGTCCCTCTAGTGGACAGAATGTGTAACAAAAACCAAATAACGGTGTAGTACGTAATAACAGGCTGCATTTGAGAATTTATTCAAATATTATTCAAATATTTTTAAAAATAACAAATGAAATTTGAATGGTATTATACAGGATAACTGACAGCTCTAGTAGGCACTATGTTTTGATGGGGAATAAAAATGTGTGGAATAAAAAAAGATTCCTCTGTTGCACCAATTTTGGTAAAACAACGCTGAATCAGAGTGCTCTAAGTCTTTGTAGAAGTTTTGGAGGTTGTAAAGGCTGCAGCCTAACACCGTGGGAATAAACTCGAGTTTTTGGTGGTCTCATTGCTGGTCTTTTTGCTTCATTATCACTTAAAGCCACCAGTAACTCTTCAAAGGAATCCTAAAACAGGCCTCTGCCTGTGGTGATACTATTTTAAAAGCTCAGGTTGTCACTGGAGAATGAACATGTCTTACAAGCTGATGCTTATGTACAGTCCCCTCCTCTGGGCATCTGTGAGGATGAGACTTTCCCAGAGCGCTGTCCGATGTCAGATGCCTGTACGCTAAGTGAGAACAACTTGCCAAGCTGATGTGGGTCATTTCCCAGTCACTGAGTCAGCGAAATGTTCCCTTCTCTCCATCTCACACTCCCCTTTACTTTACGATTTCCCCGCAAGGAAACATCAGGACAGATCTGTGATCAGAAACTCAAGACAGGGTGTGCCAAGAAGTGTTTGGTATGCATCATTCACAAAAGGCGTTTTGAAGTTGTTATTCCTATGGGTAAATTGTAAGTAGTTGTTAAATTGAGAATTACAGGGAATGTAATAATCAGGTAGATTATTAGTTTTTTTGTTTTTTTTTAGCTGTTATGTGATCTTACTTTTGTGGTGAAACATAATTGGCATATATTGTAGTAGGTACTGTATAATGTATGACATGTCGAGTTAATTAACGCTGAAAGTCATTTTAATATTGTGACTAACGGCTGTCGAAAGGAGGGGTGAAATGAGAGGGACAGGATTTGGAAGGCAGTTGCTGACTCATAGAAAAGGTGTTGCCTTCATGGAACGTTATTTCTCAGTAAGTGGAGTTAGTAACATGTCAGAAAGTATGACATTATTTTATTAATTAGTCAGTCACGTTTGCCTCAACTTTTATTTCCCGTTGTACGTTTCACACATAAAGCCCAGGCTGCTACATAATTTCAAACAGTTGTCTCTAAATAAATCTGCAAAATGTCTGCATTGTTTATGGGATGGTCTATAGAGAGACAGCGTTTTCCACTATTTTATAACACTTGTCTCCAAATGTTCTATTTAATAGTGCATTAGTGATTCACAGAAGATGTAAAATGGGGCATCTGTCAAGGAACCACTGAGTGATAGTGTCCTGTTATGCAGGTTTAGTGGCAGCCCTGTCGCTTTAAGCTTCTCAGAATTAAAAAAAAAAAAAAAAACGGTCCCAATTGGCCAGAATGATACAAAATTGGTCATTTCAGGCCTAGGAGTAATATCCATTTTCCCGAGCTAATAAAAAGATCGTTTTTGAGTTTTGTGAAGTTTTGGATGCAAACATAGACTTCCGGGTCTGAAAAGTGAAGTCAATGCGGAAGTTCTTTAAACCTGCATCCTATCTCATTTCCAGCAGGGGGCGACTCCACTGGCTCCAAAAAGAACCCTACTTCTTATTTGAATTATTATCTCAGTAAACATTTTCATTATAAGTTTATGATCTCAATCGCTACTTTCAAGTCTGCTTTAATACAGCACAATGTTAATTTTGTAAATGATGGTCCCATATATTTTTAAATAGGCGATAAAGAACGGGATGCTTTAGGGCGTGGCTACACACCGACCTGTTAATCATGATCGAGTCTTAGCGATGTTAACCATGGCCTTGTGTACATGAAAATAGTTGTGAACTTGTTTTTGTGTTTCTGTGTTTTAGTCTTTTCGCATAAAACATGACTTGATCAGTGTTCGGTAGCACCTTGTGAACATAGCTAGCTACCGTTAGCTGGTAACTTAGGGGAGAATTTGCCGATTTTCTGTGTACTGCAGTACATGCAGATGAATGGCGGCATTACCCAGGGGTCCGTGTTTAGCTGCTGGCAATACTTCCGTCTTTAGCGTTAACCTTAGCGCAGCGCCATTGCAAACCAAAACGACACTGGCTTGGTTGCGTCATCCTCTCCACCTTCGCCCTTTCGTCAAAAAGTTTTCACGACCGGTTTCTAAAAACCAAGATGGTGATGACAACTCAAGGTTTCAAAACTGCAGTCCACCGTCAGTGCTGCTACATCAAGTATTTTTACAGTCTATGGATGCAAATGATAACAATAGAAGCGATCCGTCTGCTGCCCCTGCAGAGGATCCTTTTAGCATTTGGCAAGAAAATGCAGCTTTGCAACAGTGATGATTGGGATGTGTCTTAATCAACAATTCTGGCACAGAGGGCTCCCCCTCTCCCTGCTTAAAGTAAGTGTAGGACACTTCATAAATATACTCTCAATAAATATGTGCAGTAAGTTGCTGGAAAGCAGGGATATTTAAGAGCTTATTTTGAGTGTTTTTACCTCTCTAGATGTTGTGAAGGGCAGTGTGAGACTCATACATTCCAGAGAAAAGACTCCAAATGTTTGTATTGTCAGCGATGTAATTCTTAGCGTGAGAATCACGGAAAGATTGTAGAGTAGCTACTAATTTGAAAAAAAAAAATGGAAATTATGATTTTAATTAAAAGGAATATACCCACATATTAAAGTACTTTTTATGCTCATTTTAGAGGTTGTACCAGAATAGGTTTACATGGTTTAATTTTCAAAAAACACCATATTTTTGTTGTACTGCACATTGCTGCAGCTCTTCTTTTCACCCTGTGTGTTGAGCTCTCCGTTTTAGCTACAGAGTGAGGCATCTCACTTCTGTTCAATCTTTGTTGGGAGTCGCACAGGTGCAGTAGCTAGGTAAGGACTACTAGCCAGTCAGAAGCAGAGTATGAGGGCGTGCCACGCTAGCAGCTAGGCGAGCATTATAACGTGTTACAAAGTGACGCACGGCCGTCACGGAAATAAAGACTGGACTACAACAGAGCTGTTTGGAGCAGTTAGTGAACAGTGTTTTCTGTTGGAGATGGTAAGCCCCTTTTGGGGGGGGGGGGGGGGGGGGACTTTGGGCTTTTTCACTTTGTAAACCTATAACATGCACAAAAAAGATACAGTGCTCAGTACAAGTGAATACACCCATGCTAAAAACATATTTTGGAAATTGATTTTAAATCCTTAATTTAAAAAATGAGGAAAAATCCAACCTTTAAGGACACCAATTTTCTGTATCGTAAATAAATAAATGTTCCTCCTTAAAACACGGGGCATAAGTCAGTCCACCCCTATGTTAAATTCCCATAGAGGCAGGCAGATTTTTATTTGTAAAGACCAGTTATTTCATGGATCCACGATACTATGCATCCTGATAAAGTTCACTTGGACTTTGGAATTGAAATAGCCCCACATCATCACATACCCTCCACCATACCTACAGACTGGCACGGGGTACTTTCCATATAATCATCTCTCAATGCAAATCAAACCAACTATTAGGCTGACTGAAATAAAACCACTCTTAATGTCAGTTGTAAACAAGGCTGAATAAGGAAGAATAAATTATTGGTAGGTGCGGTGTGGGCTGGCGCCAGTCATGGCCAATCGCATCATCTCATCTCCCTTAAAAGCACTATGCTCCTCTCTACAGGGCACTGACAGCGTTGTTATGGATGTGGAGCCTGGCTGTGGCAGAGCAAGAAGAAATTGATGTCCTCATCCATGACTCGCAGAGTTGAAAGGTGCAATTTTGTTTCTGCTTTCAGTATCATTTATTAATATAATAAGCATTATATAAATCTCCATGTTCCCACTCAGTTCAGAGAGCACTAGCCTTGATGTGGCGACACTCTGCTCTCTCGCGGATAACACATCCAGACCCTCGAATACTTTTATCCCATGGAAAATCCGCCTGGTTTGTTTACCTCCAGCGCTGAGTTGTATCTAACAATCATCCGTCACAGGACAGAGCGCCCTGTCACTGCCTTTCATCTCGCTCCAGCTCGGCCTTGAAGTACAACCTGCATGTGATGCACACGCACCCTCGCTCTGTAGACAAGGCGCCCAACAAACAAAAGGCTTTTATTTCAACTCGTTTTACCTCAGAGACACCAAGCATAAACATTTGCTTAGCTCGGCTAAACCGTGCTCCAAAGAATAGAAAATGAGTGTGATAGTTCATTCTCACCTTTCAGCAGTGCAATTTTTTTAAGGGACATTTAATGAAGTACCGATGCAGAATTCAGAGGCGATAATATGACATTTTGTAAAGCAATCAGCATTTTTATTTTTTTCAAACACATTCCCCTCCACCTTCCCTTTTTTGTTAAGTGCAGCCAGAGGAGAGTTTGGTGTGATGTCCCTAATGCAGACATAATGGGAGAGCAGCGCTAATGTTGCTACGCCAACGGTGGAGATGTCACAGTTGACACACTCAGGCTTAGTAGAGCTGTAATTAGCCTAAACACAAGGCGGACTACACCACGGACGAGAGACAAAATGCTTGAGGGGGAGAGAAAAAAAAAAAGAAGACGAAAAAGACGGAAAAGTGACAGAATGAGAAATGCACAGCGAGACCGTTTCCAGCTCCTCTTACGCTAACGCTGCCCGGCTCTTTTGTCAATCAAAAAGACTTTAGAACAAAAGATGAAGATTAATTTGCCACACCAAATTACCCCTGCTCTTTTGTAACCTCACCCCTCCTCCTCATTCCACATTAACCCAAATTGCCTCTGCTTTGCAGTTCAACAAGAACCAAATGACAAGCAGCACACACGGCGCTTTGCCTCTTTTCCCGACTCATTTCACATTCAGCCATGGAAATTAAATCAGGACAGTGGTTTTTTGACATTATTGTACCCTGGTAATGAACATAGCAATTAGGTGGTGAAAATTAATTTAGAGGGAAAAAAAAGCGGCCTCCATTTAGTTCTAGGAGCCTAGAGCAGATTGTGGTTGTGATGGTGTTCTAACTGGCTGGGTGTTATGAAGCATTTGGCCACCGGGAGGTGCTCTTTCACAAACTCTTCCCTCATACACAGTGGCAGTGGAGTAATGCTGATTGATGTGCAGAGGCTTGGCCCACTCTCAGCTGCTGGCGCTGGTAATTGCCTCCATCCTCTCCTCTCAGTACGAGGGAGCACAGCGAGAGAAAGCGAACAAGTTTCCATGCTCGGGCCCTTTGCAGCAGGACAGCACTCTTCCCTGAACCCCTCCCAAAAACACTCACCTAAATATTCAGCAGCCTTCCGCACTGCAGTTTGACGCTTACTTCCAAATCTGACAGGACCTGACAGGAACAGATGATGGAGTCCGGCTGGGTTAAATTCTCCATTTTTCTTTTTGCTGCCTGGTGTCCGGCGGGCCTGCCAGTCTCAGGTGTGGAGAAGACTTGAACAGACAATTTGTTGGTCTCACAGAAGTAAAACTTGAATTTCCAGGCCGATGTCAGACCTTCTACCGTCCGAGTGAAGCAGTTAATGAGGAAAAATGAGTTTTTGTGTGCCGCATGGATCATGTTGAGCCCGAGAGGGACAGGAATTAAGGCCACAGAAAAACATGTTCACAAGTCACTTAGTCCAACTGTAGCAGAGAGACAATCCTTTTATGCCTTTTCAAAACAAAGTTAGGCATAACGGCTGTCTATTGCAGAGACCGGTGGGGTTATAAAGTGGAGGTGTAAATACAAATGTGAAGCACCTGTATGATGATGGAGTTTTTGTCATTTGGAGATCTGTTACACACCTACTGGTCTTACCTAACAGATGGGACTCTGCCCTGCTCTGTTGTCACAGCTACAATAAATTCCACTTCTCTTTTGAAATGATTTAGTGTCTGCACACAGAAAAAAGCCTTCCATTCTCAACACTACTTGGTTATAAAGGAACAAATGGCTAACCCATTTCCTGCAGCTGCTTCACAGTTAAAACCTTAACGCTGCATGCCGATGAAGTGGATTTCTGAAGTTTCCTATTCTGATTGGTCACATTTGATTTTTGTTGTAAGGGATTTTGGCAGTGGGGGAAACGGAAAGCAGAACAAATCGTAAAAAAAACAAAAAAAAAACACAGTTCCATAGCACAAGTGGTGGTCAGAAATCACGTTTATAGTTCTAATTCACTCATTTTCAGAGGGATTTGTTTTGCAGTTTCTGCTCCGCTACATTCATCCGACAGTATAACATATTTCAGATTAAGATTGCATTCCCAAAACACATAATGAAAATGATGCAACACTATGAATTAAACCAGCCAATAAAATGCTACCTACAGTATCTTGTGTTTTCACTAATAATACTAATCTGATGATGTAATATATAGTATAATATAATCATATTATATATCTGAAATGGACAATTCTGTATAATGATTTTTTACTGTTTTACTTTAAGTATATTTACCTTATAGTACTTTTACTCAAGTTAAATTGTAATACAGTACCTGTAGCCGAGTACAATTTTTGTGTGTCCCCCCCCGAATGACAGTGACTCCTTTGTTTTAAAGGAGAACTCGACTCCTGGTGAGCAGTTGAGTAGTGAACACAATGCAGGAAGATGTTTTGTTAATATACATTGCAGACCAGTTGAAACCGTGCCCCCTTTTTTTTAACACCTAAGTAAACATGGCCTGGCGATTTAAAGAAAAGGCATAGATTTTTTTAAGATTGTTGGTTTTGGAAATGTACTCACCACCTCCAGTCTGACCGCTGGTGTGACGTTCCAAACGACACGTCGTTTGACTCGAGTAGCAGCTGTAAATCAGGAACGTGGCACCGCCAGTCACCTGGCACTCGGCTTGATTTCCACAATGGCGGTTTTACTGCCTAGCACTCGTTGTCATTGTGCAGGCTTGGGAGCAGATACATGTGCCTAACGCCTAAATACATACACACACACACACACACACACACACACACACACACACACACACACACTCTCCTCCTCCACAGCGCTGTGGCGGAAGGTCTGGCAAAAGCGAGATAACAAAGTACCCTAACAAAGTTAGCTAGCCAAAAACCCGCTACAAAATGGAAACATTTAACTTCAACCTCCTGGGGGGGGGGGCTACCTATGGAGGAGTGGATTGAGCAGTGATTACGTAAAGAGAAGGTCAAGGAACTGGATAAATAAAAAGGAAATTAACGGAACACCGTTGGTGACTGGTGGAAGGATATAGGTGTAGTCAGTGGTGAAATGAAACTACTAGTACATTTGCTTTTAAGGAAGTACAAATTGAATGCCATTTTTTTCTTCTACTCCACTACATTTCAGAGAGAAATATTGCACTTTTTACTCCACTACAATAGTACTGCTGTAGTTACTAGTTACTTTACACATTTTGATACATATTTTTGCACACAAAACACCAGTAGTTTAAAAATGACCATGTTTCACTATAAAATAAAGTACCAAACAATATATAGGCCTATAACAAGCATAGTTCAAATGGTTAGCCGATTTAACACTAGGGGTGTTGAAATGAATCATTGCATCAATATATCACGATGCGGACCTGGACGATTCTGCATCGATGCAGGGACAGACCATAATCGATTATTGCCTACAGATGTGACTTGTTGATTTTCCGGTCACTGCTTTTTTTGTTTTTGTCTTTTGTCTACTTTAGACTCCGCTACATTCAGGAAGTGTCTTTTTTAAGAGCAGATACGATAAAAAGGGGAGTTTATGTAAATCTGACCGCTTGGATTTGTTGATGAAAACCATGTATAGCTATATATAACAATATTGAGGCCGTGACGCATCGGGACGCATCGGGATATCGGTTTGAATCATTGACAGGAAAATCGTAATCGAATCGTGAGGCCGGTGAAGATTCACACCCCTATTTAACACTAAGTACCTTGACAAAACTGTTTTGATTGTTCCCAGTTTCTAAAACGTGAGGATTTTTCTGTATTGAGTAATTTTACTTTAAGTATCATTTTCAATTCAGGACTTTAAGATAAGATAAGATATACTTTATTGTCCCCGAAGGGAAGCATCTCTCAACACATACTCTCATGCAACACAAAACATGCTCTCATATACATTAGACAGGTACCTATATAGTAAACACATTAACTCCTCCTTTCAGTGGCAGTTTTTAATTGAACAACCCTTTCAGCTGCATTCTCCGCAATATGTGCTGTAACTTGTAACAGAGTACCTTTTTCAGTGTGGTATTAGCACTTTAACTTAAGGATCTGAATACTTCCTCCACCACTGGGTGTATTGTTTTCGACCTTAAGACAAGTCAAAGGAGTGGTTTAATGAAATGTTGCCAGATTTCGATGCCACTTTCAGAAACGGTAAAGGTGATCTGTATTGCCTGAGCAGGTATTGTTGATCTCCGTGCTGGACCGTAACAGTTACAATAATGACCCACCGCTCAGTCGGCCCTGGTGTCTCCTCAAACACAGAGTTTACAGCGTGCAACAGTGTATTCACTGGCGTTGTGACTTCAAAGCCAATCCCAACACTACTGAGGTGCTAGTAAACAAAGGTTGGTTTGACATTCAACTTTCACTTTGGGCGCAGGGTAAATGAGAACAATCGGCAACTCAAACACATGTCATTCTACATCATAATAGATTTAAAAAAACAAAAAACGGCTTAAGTATGCAACACTGGCCTTCAGCAGGCATACAAAGAATCACAACGGCCCTCAGGAGAACAAGGTGGAGCACAAGGGGATTCGCGTATGAACAGCCTGATGATCCTCTGTCCCATTTCAATACTCTCCTTAGATGCCTGTTCTGCATTCTGATGCTCTTAAACGGACGTTAGAGGCAGGCAACAGAAGCATCGCAGCATGTGACGCTAGCAGGGCCCGAAATTAGCACCATTTACCAGCCAAATGCTGGTAAAATATGCAAGTGCCTAGTAGATTTTCTTCGCTCACCAGCCAAAAAAACAATGGTAATCTATTGAGTGGCTGGTACAATTTGAACATTCTCTAGCCATTTGGCTGGTGGACAAATAAGTTAATTTTGGACCCTGGACGCTAGTTAACATTACACTTGGCAGCAGGTAATGTTAGCCTACCGTTAACTAGCAGCTGGATTAAACACGGTTAAAATGCTGATAGCTAAACGGTGTAAAGTGTAAAGCTGGAGCCCTTCCACTCCCAGTTGAACGCCCCTGCAGCACGTGGCGCGTATTTCTAGCGGAGAGCCGCTTATGGGATGCGCTGCGTCGAGGCCGGGGGAATAACATGCATTGTCCTGAGTGGCCGTGATTGCTAATTGCCGCAGCGCAGACGCGCCTGGTGGAATTCAGGGGTAAGAAACATTGGTGCCGACAGCTCTACGCTGGCTTGAGTAACACGATTAAACACAAATAATCGCAAGCAACGTGAAAGTTAACTTAACCAGTGTGAACATGCCATTAGGCTATATACTTCAAAAACTCCCTTAATATTTTCCAGCTCAACTCAGCCAATTTGTCGTATAAAACTACAACTAGTTTTCTTTTTTTTTTCAAAGCTCACTTTTGTGTACAGCACACTGATAAACTATGCGCAAAATGTATGCATTTTACATATATATATATATATATATATATATATATATATATATATATATATATATATATATATATAGTCTGTGGAGGCCATTCAGGCACATGTATGCAGGACAAACTCGGTTTCATAATACTCATTTTAGCATGCTGATTAGCTGTGACTAAGCTCATTATAATGACACAAACCATATTGTATTATGGGTGTTTAAAAGCCTCCATTTCCACCCACTGCATCTATAACTCAGCTAATGCAATACGTGTAATGTGTTTTGTATGAATATAAAGTCATCTAAAAAACGCAGCAATGCGCTTAGTAATCACAGGCATTCTCTAGAAAGTTCTTCTCTAGTATTAGCACACATCTTATCCCAATTCATTTGTAAATAGCTTTTTTTCTTCTGGAAAATACATTTTTAATATTGTTATTGTGGCATTGTAAATGCAAGCAGTTTAGGGTTTAAAAAAAGAGTTCTCCTTAAATCGGCCAAATTAATACCTGAAGTCATTGTAGTGGTGCAATATTTTCAATCACCACGGTTCTGATTATGGAAATGGCTAATTTTTCATTGAAGTGTGTGTGTCTGTGTCTGTGTGTGGTGTGTGTGTGTATATAAAAGCTATTGAAATGCTAATCTTCCTATTAAATCCAGTTGATTTACAGTACATTACTGTAGTCTCAGAGACGCATGATGCTTTCATCTGAGGAAAAAGGCAGAAAATATTCATGAAAGTCAATATCTCTCTGATAATGTGGCTTTGGTCGGCATTGTCAATTCCAACTTTGTGAACATTTCCCGTAATGAGTGTCTGCAAACCAAACAGTTAAGCAGAACATTATGAGCCGTTGCTGTCTGCCCTTTCCTGCGCTTCTAATTCAACAGCCCCTTTTAAACCTTTGTCACAACTTCTCATCAGAGCCATGAATGACAATATATTTGTAACAAAGTGTTAAGAACTTGAAATGAAGTAAGAGAACCCGGCCTTGGGCACTATTACACTGTCAGATATCAGTTTCTCAGTGACTCCTGCCTTTAGGCCTACTTTTAAAAATCTGATTAAGACCTACCTTTTTAGTCAGGTGGCATCTGTATAACGATAGTTACGTTATTGTAACTCCAGATTCTATGAGTATAGGCGGCGCGAAGGGATAAACCCAATAGCGACAGCTCTTAGAGGGCGAAGCCTATACGAAACAGAACTATATAATCTATAAATTCTTTTTTACTTGCTAATTTTTTCACAAACTTGTATTTACTGCTGTGCAAATCTTTTAAAAAATATTGGATACATGTATGTGTGTAATGTAAACAGGGTCACTCATAGTGAAAAATTCAACTCATTTGCAGAAAATGACCATCCAGCTCTGCAGTTGTCCTCAGCTCTATGGCACATTTTAACATCCTTTGGCTCATTGTTTTAGTGTTATGGTGTGCATGTTCACTGCCCTTACCAGTGTCATTTCCAGCAGGGAGCTGCTTTCAGTAAAAAATATACCCACTACCTGCCCAGCAAACATCAGACACACTATGTCAGCAACTAACTTGGGAACAAGTGGAACATCTAATAGCTAAAGACCCAGACATTTCCAGGATTTAGTGGCTGGTCAGATCAAAGGTTAAAGGATAGCAAATATTGGGCTTCTGTAACCAATGCAAGCATGGTGGAATTGGCAAGCTAGCAAGCTAACTAGGCAGCCGCTAAGTGTGTGAACATCCATCCACACACTCTTTTCACAGCATAGGAAAGCATATCAACTCAGCCGTCGACTTTGCGTCAGGCTGGATGTGGGTGTGATTTCATCAAGGCTATTATTATCATTATCATAGGCTACATCCATGGGTTTCATCGGTGGTGGGTTGGAAATATGATAGACACCAGGAGTACACGTGCAGTATAAATATGTAGCCTATGTAATACATTGTTAATTAACTGTTACTTGAACATGTTTCCTTTCAGTTTACTGTGCTTTTTGTGTGCTCATTCACTTGCATTCAGATTGAACATGACAATCACCTTTAGTCTTTGTTGTTATTTGATAACCGCTGAAACAACAGTAGTAGGACAAGCCTTTGGGGAAGTAGATTTCTGACCAACTTGCCCAACCGGGCAATGGAAACCTTCATGGAACCATGAAATGCAACACATTGTCACATTTGTAAATGAGCAATTTATGGTATTGATCGTAAATACCATAAACGTCTAGACACCGCATTTAAGAAAAGAGAACTTTTTTTTTTTTTAAACATCTTATAGCTCTCTGATATTAAACACTGGAAAGGTTTCCACACAACATCATGTCAAATACTTTTTGCTAGCTGTTCATGGAAATAGGACAAAAACTAGCTAAAAGCTAATGTACGTGATTTTTTTCATTTAAAACCTATCACTTCCCCAGGCCACCTTCTTGCACTTAAACTCTGTCCTTTCTTACTCCCTCCCTCCCTCCCTCCCTCCCTCCCTGTGACAACTCCTGTACCCACCCAATCTGTACTCACCCAATCCCGGCAAAATGACTCCCGTCCCATACTGTTCACATGTTGTTGTTGTTGTTTTTTCATATTAAAACTGCATTTCTCCCTCCCTCCCTCCCTACCTCCCTCCCTACCTGTCAGGTTTTGGGCTATGCTCCTGTGTAACAATATAATCCTGTAATGTGACCAGAGGCAGCTCATTTTTAATTACAACTTATGAGGGTCCTGGTTCGAGCCATGACATCATCTTTCTTCAAAGTGTGCTCCCTAAGACCTTCACAGACGAGGGGAGCTGGGTCTCCCCAAAATAGCAAAACAATAATCCTCAGAAAGGATTAGATGACACCTAGAAGCAATCTGGCACTGATCAAGTGAATTCCATCAAACGTTTGCAACAATTGTCTCACACACATGCACACACACTTGCAGACTTTCTGTGTGTTTTTGAATTCGGACCCCAAGAGCAAACCTGGCCTCGTGAAAGGTTGTTCCAAAGGAAACAGTCGATCGCAGACCTTTCTTTCATCTTTCCTCTCCTCCTTTCTTTTTCCCTCCAAATAAACAATGGCGGTAGGGTAATGAGGCCCCTGGTAGTTCTGAGTACATGAGATGAGAAGGAGACCTGGCCACACAGAACGTATAAAACAGGGAGACAGGAGAGGCAAGGGCCCAGCCGCCTCATTAGGGAACTATGAACGATGGTGGCAGCTAGTCATTCCCTCTGCTAACGACTGCCCACACACACACACACACACACACACACACACACACACACACACACACACACACACACACACACACACACACACACACACACACACACACACACACACACACTCTTGTAGCATGAGCTAGGAGAGACCTACAAACATGTCAAAACACAGAGGACACATTTAAGCACAGTGTGATGCTGTTCAAGATTATAATTCTTGTTTTAATGGTCGGCGGAGAGACAGAAACTGAGAGAGGGGGGAAATTAAGAAAGTAGGAGCTGCCCGGGGGCCCACAATGCCACAAAGTATACTCTATAACTTCAGTTAATAATACTCTATACATTTACAATCTATAAATGAAATGTAATAGTTTTTTAAATAGATTTCAAAATATTCCTGGCTGGTATATATGTGTACAAGAGGGTGACAACTCCTGTACCTCCTCAAAAATGACTCCCGTCCCGTACCGTTCACGTGTTGTTGTTTTTTCATATCAGAGCTGCATTCTATTATATATAAAAACTGACCTATTGTATTATCATTCCCGTTGACTTTTTTTCCTCTTTCCCGTCACGTGATGAACAGTGAAATTAACTCTCATCCCGCTGGAATCCTATAAGAATCCTGCGAGCCACAGGATTCCCGGAGAAATGTAAGCCACATTGAACAAATAATGACATGGCACCACGATACAGCTTGAAAATAACAAAAGAAAGGTTTTGCACACTCTGGATCCATATGCATTACTCTGTTTTTAATAAGATGGTGTCTCGGCCCTACAGCCTTCTTCACAATAAACTACTGATCTGTGCTTAAGGATTGTTGATTATGAAAAAGGTCTGGGGACCCAAACGTGCAGAAATGTGCTCATACGTCTCTTCACTGGCTCCCAGTTGCATATAGGATTCAGTTCAAAATATTTACTCTTACATATAGAGCATTGCACAGTCAGGCACCTGCGCTCTGCCTCCACCTAGACGGTCTGCAGCTTCTGTGGATTATTTCAAATGGCTTTTTAAAGATCCAGACAGGCATTTGGATAACCTGGCAGCAGCGGTTCTGCACTTCAGCACTTTATGTATTATTGTGTAATTTTAATTGTGCATCGTATTCTCATTTGTATGGTGTTCTTAGTTTTTGAACTAAGTTAACTTCCAGTGATCGGCACCTCAAGATTGGTCCCATTGTTGGTTCCACATTTACTGAACAGTTATACAGTATTTACAGTTACTGCTGAAACAATTTATTAATCGACCTGATGGACAGAAATTAAATCACTATTAATCAATTTATTTATAAAGGAAAATACCCAAATATACTGGTTCAACCTTTCAAACATGCTCCAGTCTCTTTAATGTCACAGGTTTTGAACTGTTGGTTCAACAAAACAAGCAAAGTGATGATGGTGCCTTGAACTCTCGAGACGCAACGCATTCTCACTCCTAACGCTCTGGGTCGGGACCCCATGTTGTCACTTGCGCAGGGTGAAACCATTTGTATAGGGTTAGATTAATATCGTGGGTGGGGTTTAAAGATGTACGTTTAAGTGACAAGAACCCAGACGCGAACCACGGTCTCCTGGCTGAAAGTCCTGTGTTGTTTGAACCGTCCACCACCCCAACCAGCCTCCTTACGCGGATTTTCGGTATTTAATAGTACTCACTATCATTGTTGCGGTTGAGCTGCTGCTATGCCCGGTGAATCCCACACAGACGCTTAAAAGTGCCTTGTGCGTGGGTATCTGACGCTAAGGGGCCACTAATCAAGCGTCAGTATTTGAAGAGTTGGGAGTGAGATTTACTTTTGGAACATTATTGTTTTACACTTCTTCGCTATTAATGATGCAGCCCTACTTCCCAGTCGTACATCACATAAACACGACCTTTCTGGCTGGTAAAGGGGTGTAACGATGCATGTATTTGGATCGATATAACAATGCAATGATCCACAATCCAATATTATCAATGCAAAGTGAAAATATCGACACCTATCGTCTGTAAGATGCCCCATTAGTTTAGATAACCCACTTTACATTGATTCTTTTTTATTAAAAAGCAAAGTTTGTCATTTAAATGTCTGGAAGAGCTCAGTTCTAAAACTGACAAATCATATTTTAGTTGCTTTTTTTTTGAGTTGATATAAATGTGTGTCATATCGATTGCAGGCCCCTGAATCAAATCGAAATCATATCGTGACAGACTTTAAGAAATCAGTTAATATTGTATCGTGATAAAAAAAACCTGTGATTTACACCCTTTGTAAATACCCATGTCTTTCAAACTCCATGTTCCCCAAGTTTGTAAAGCTTACACTTAAAAATATATCGCCTCCAAGCAGAGCTAACCCTAATGACATCACCAGGGTAATGCCTTACGGCAATGCATGCAACTATGCCCTTGCAATGAATGGGATCGTCTTGATGGCTAACATAATTTGAAATATGTTATTATTAAATATGTATTATCTATTTATAAAACGTCTCCACATTTAATCTTGCTCATAAAAAAAAAATATGATTGGTTTGACTTATTTGACTAGATTTAAAGGTAACACGAAGGTATCTACATAAGAGTGACATGACACTGTCATGACACATGAACACTAACCATAACCATAACTTGTCATGACAAAAACCGAATGACACTTACTAAAAGAAGCGTTATGTCATAAATGTTTGACTTGTTTATAATGTTTATGACATGTTCATGACAGTGTCATGTCACATTTATGTAGATACCTTCAAGTAAAGTGTAACCGATTTTAAATAATGTTTTCACTCCATCGTGAGATTTTCCCTTCTCCGTGTTCAAAAGTGCTTGACTTAAGAGAGCCATTTTCAAACAGGTGTGTCGACCTTTGCAGTCTCGACTCAACGCCGGCAAATCGGATATCGGGGCACATTTGCTGCTGTGAAAGGCGTCAGTGAATGAGGGCACTGACCTGTGCACCTTGAAAGGACGAGTGCCGTGACTTTCTTTGCTACTGCGAAAGTAATAGAACACATGGACTGCAGATAATTGTAGGCCGGAAACAATGGATGAACTTTTGCAAGATGTCAGGGATTGGTTAGTTAGAAACAGACGTCACCAAGGCCAGTTTCTTTTTTTTGTTTGCCTGAAGGCACGCACGGGCACCTTAAACACTTACACACACATTCAGACACACACCCTACATACCACTGGGTGTTTGAACAGAGAGCATTAGCCTTGGCAAACAGGACTGTGCATTCATCAAGCTGCAGTCCTGTTTCATTTCCCCCGTCGGGTTTTGAGCCTCAGCACAGGTCAGCAGGAGTGATAGCTTTTCACCTGAGCTCCTGCATGTTTAATCCCCTTGCTTTTCCATCCCTCCGTCTTTTCTTGCACCCCTCCATCTTTCACCACCTTCACTCATTGTTCATATTTCCTCCTACTCTCCAAATCTCATCCTTCCTGCCTCTTCTTACCCTCACTTCATCGATCCCTCCCTCTCAACCCACTCCCCCGGTACCTCCCTCCCCTCTTCCTCCTCCATCAATCCATCCACCTCCTCACTCTTCATCCTCTTCCATCTCTCACAAAGACAAACTCTCCACAGGTTCCCCTCGCTCTCCTCCTCCCTCTCCCCGTAGACGGTGAGTTTGCTCAGGGATTAGGCCGGGCTTTGTGCCGTTGAGGAAGGAAGGAACTAATCAGACTCTTATTTGTCGTTGCATTCTGTCTTATGGTAAGAAGGGGGAATCTGACCCGCTGCGGGCTCACGCACACACAGATGCACACATGGCGAACGGGGTGAAAGCACACACACACACTCGCACGCATATGTGCACACACGCCAGCCAGACGTAACCCAACACCCCGCCTGCCTCGGTCTGGGAGCGAGCGTGGGCGTGCATTCGCCCATGGACTGCTCTGTTCTTTGCTGTGTGTGTGTGTGTGTGTGTGTGTGTGTGTGTGTGTGTGTGTGTTGGGGTGTGCGTGCGTGCGTGCGTGCGTGCGTGCGTGCTCTGTTGCTGTTTTTGTTCCCAGCGAAGACCTGTGAAGTTTTCTGATTGGCTGGCTGATGTATGGGACATGGGTCTGTGTTTTTCCTCATCAGCGGCGGCTCTGATTTAACAAATTCTGTTTTCCCTGCTGTCGGCCGGCGCACAAGGTTTGCGGCGGCGACGGGAAGCAGCTGCGCAGGCCAGTTGCTCGCGCGACACTAGCTGTCTGTGGCCGCGGGCTCGTCCAAACTAGTTGTAGCGTTTCCAGACATTTGCACAGCGACGGACACGTACGTGCATACAAACTCGCAGCCACATACACATACTGGACACACTCTCGTCAGCCTCATCCAATCGACAGGCTGATTAGTCATTGTTCACATCTCCTTCTCCTCCATTTGTCTGCTCCACAATTCATGGATCAAACAGATGTGCTCGGTTGGGATCAAATTCTCTTAAGCTCCTCACGTAAGACAGACCAGATCTTTTTTCAGGTAACTCAGGTATTGAGCATCAAACCGGTCTACAACAGGCGTCTCGACCTCCTATTCTTCAGATGCTCCTGTCACTGTTAAGACACATTATGAATGTATTTTCTGAACAGGCGATGTGAGGGGAAAAAATAAATTGTAGTTCCATTGATTCAGTTTGTACATACATAATGTTTACAAGCTGCGCTGTGTCTCTGCGCTGAGTCCCACACTACTCTCTTATTAACTCTGTTTCTGTCTGTGTGTCTTTCTCCCACTCTCTGATTGCGCCTAACTACAGGGTAGGTTGGATTTGTTGTGTGTTTGTTTGATCCACATAATTCCCAAAAAGACTACACTATAAATTAACTACCTACATAGAATGGGACATCATCTCCCATAAAACTCCAGCAGTGTAGCATTGCACTTCCAGGAGACTTCCAGGAGACTATTGAAAAACAGTACTTCCGGAGAGGCTGAAAACATTAGTCATGTGTTCTGTCCTTTTGACCCTTCAGATTTATCTCGCAACCCCCCCGTGGAGTTCCAGACATTCAGGTTTGGAACCACTCCCATAGAGCCACCTTTTAAACCCACAGGGGTCGGTGTTAAAACCTCCTCTGCCCACTCCTATCCTACTTCTGAACTTCTCTCTCAAGCTCTCTATTTTCCTATTTCTTTCTTGTGTATCTTGTGTGTACAACTGAGTGCAAGACCATGAATGTCTTTGAGGAGAGACACAGAAAAAAAATCACAGAGGGCCCTATCTTGCCCCCGGCTCAGCGCAAAGCCCAACGAAAGTGTCTTTGCTAGTCTAAGACCGACGCAGTTGTCAATTTCCCGTCCAGCGCCCGCGTCGTTTAAATAGCAAATGCACCTGCGCCCATCTGTGCGTCCATGGGCGTGCTGGTCTCACAGGGAGGTGTGTTCAGGTGCATTCTTGGCGTATTGCTATCTTGAGGCAGCGGAAGGTAATGGGGCCATTGACCAACAAAAACCTGGTCTAAAGTCAATAGTGCAGCATTTCATTGTTATTTTAACAGCGCATTAGTAAAATGTGCCAATCATGCACAGCGCGCGCACACTATGCTTGTTACACACACACACACACACACACACACACACACACACACACACACACACACACACACACACACACACACACACACACACACACACACACACACAGGGATGAACAGCAGCACATAAACATGCAAAAGATTACAAATAAAAATATTACGATGCAAATCCTCCATCATAATAGCAGTGCGCCAAGGTACAAATGCGCCTGGCTTTTAAAGGGAATGAAAGGTGACACTCTGATTGGTTTATTGCATGTTACGCCCAAAACACACCTATGAATTAATGAAGACACTAAGTACAACCCTTTTGAACCATGCGCCTGGCACACGGACCCTTTTTTTCCGTTGTCAAACTAGCAAAAGTGGATTCGTACACGCCCTAAACGCACCTGCGCCAGGCGCTTCACGCCGTGCGCTTAGATCGTTAAAATAGGGCCCTGAGAGATGAAGGATGCAGTGTGATGCAGCTAGGAGGAGGCTGTGACAGGGGAGATTCCTCGCGTTGGGCAAGAGCAGTGTTGTAATGTAACCAAGTACAAATACTTCATTAATGTACTTATTTTTACATATCTGTACTTTACGTTATTTCTATTACTGCAAACTTTCACTTTTACTCCTCTACATTTCCTAAATGAAACGTATACTTTTGCTGCGATACATTTCCCCTAAGCGTCTTCGTTACTACAAAACAAAATCAGAAGACATTTGTTAGTCTCCAGTTGGTGACGTGATGCCTGTTTGTTGCCATGCGCCAAAACCATAGGCCAAAACTAAAGAAGAAGAAGAGGAGGAAGCATAATAACTGACAGCGCCATGGATGCACCTGCTGCAGGCTCTCAGGCTGGACGACAGTGGTGAATGGGGCGGTACGAAAAATACAGTTACACACCTGTGGCCGTAATTGCAACAAAAAATGTTTTCGTACGTTAGAGTTAAAGATTATTTTTTACAAAATTTTAATTCTGTTTCTATTTTTCTCTCTTTGTTGATGTCAGACTTTGATGTTTAAGAAGGTGTGGAACCCTGAATATTATGCTTTAAGATACACGATAAAGTTCTTACTCAAAGTTTTCTTTTACCTTTGACTAAAGATGAAGTTAATTTAATATCAGAAAATTACGTTTGATACTTAAGTACAGTAAATATCAGATACTTAAAGACTTTTACTCAAGAAATGTTTTTTAAAACGTAAGATTCTTTTGACCCAAGAATTGCTTTCAAGTACTTAATACAAGACTGGGTAAGAGCAGGTAACTTAATTAGTAATTTAATATACTGTAAATCGTATTTAATTTCTGTAGTCATGAATTTTGCATGACTAGTAGTAAGACTATAGGCACTATACACAAGCATAATAATTCACGGTAGATTATGAAAAGTAGTTCAGGAAACGATTACACAAAGCTCCCATTTCATGCTTCCAACCCCGCACTGTTGAGCTCAGACTGCAGAGAGCGTACACCTCTCACCAGCTGGCTCTCATGCACGCTCGCCATTTCTCATGTAGAATATATATTTCTTTTGTTTTTTTATGGATGTAGTAATGTTGAGTTGGCCCACGGCACTCCTAATGAGAGCAAAACTCCCTGGGCTGCTGCCACTCCAACGGACCCCAGGGTTTCCCGCAGCACTTTGCAGCTAAGGCAGCAACACATGCCTGCCGCCTTAACTACATCATCCAAAAAAAAAAGGAAAAAAAGTATATGTATATGAGCGATATGCGCCATGTCACTCTGTCCTGTTTTCTCCCTTTCATTCCAAACTGTGACCAATGCCAGTCTCCCTTCTCTGCAGAACGCATTAAAAATAATAATAATTATAATAATAATAAAAAACGTGCCATGAATTGGAAAATAATCAGTTTTTACATGTGGTGGAGACAGAGGAAGCGCTACCATTTCCGGTCAGTGCATGAGCGATTTGAGACCCTGTTGAAATTTACGCACTACACAAGTGAATACATACAGTGTACTACATGTAAGTGTACTGACGAAAGTATCCGAAATGAGACACACCTTCAGTGTGTTTACGTCTCAGTACTTTTTCTAAAAAAAAAAAAAAAAAACCTCTGGTTTGAAGTTTAGTTGATATATCATTTCATGTTCGCTTATAGAAGTCGTTTTAGGTAACTGCTGACGAGTACCCATTTCCTGATTTTGCTGCTTTAAAAAAAATAAATAACGGGACTTATATTGTGAAAAATTTGAATGAAATGAAACCGTTCAGTCTCCCGGTCAGACGGCAAACCCCACCCTACCACCATAACTAACACATTTTCTGCGGGAAACCCTGGGATAGAAAAAAAAAATACAAGCGGCGTATTGATCTACTATTTTGATGACGTTGTGCTCAGTAGTAGTAGTCGGCAACCTGCCGGGTTAATGCCCTCCTCCTCCAGCCAATCAGAATCAAGCATTCTTAAATGAAGTAGAATAACATGTTTTAATGTCAGACATACATGTGGAAGGTACACTGAATCCTTAAAGGGTAAATACCGTTTTTTTCAACCTGGACCCTATTTTCCGATGTTTTTGTGTCTGAGGGACTGATGGGAACAACAATCTTTGACATTGGTCCAGTATTATATTGTATATACAATTTTCCTATTAATTTACATTGTAGCTTTTTTTGCCGATGCCAACTGCAGAGATCTCACTTAATACTGGACCAATGTCAAAGATTGTTGTTCCCATCAGTCACTTAGACACAAAAACATAGGAAAATAGCGGTAGTCACCCTATGGGTAATCTGTATCTGCAGGCCAGTAAGCGTATCATAGGCAAATCAATATTTATCTAATGATATGTTTGATTCATGTTAATGTATGTTTTGAGACATATTTAAATTTTGGGGGAAAAAACTTGCTAAACAATAATTTGGCAGCCCCCCTGCAGTGACTCTGATGACCCCCTAGGGGTCGCGGATCCCCTGTTGAAGATCACTAGTGCACACATTATTCAGTTTAACCTGACAATCATGTGACTTTTGCCGTTATGACATTCTCAGAAATGATTAATCAGGGTAAGATATAATCATGGAGAGCAATGTGACCGGACTGTGTCAGTTGATCCTGGCCTCAGGCACACACTGAATGCACTTGGTCACTCTCACTGAATGAACGAGTATGAGAAACGAGATGAACAGAGTACATACAAAGGCTTTATTAAATGAAATACATAATGTATTTTGCATTGGTTGCTGGGTGTATGCCCTGCATTGCCTTGCCTTGCCTACGCATTTGGCTAGTAACTCAAATTAAAACAAATATATCTTGATTTTAAAATATCTGTGACAGAATGATTTTTGTAAAAGCCAACTTCCCAAAAATAATACGTAACATACACACAAATAGAGGCATGCAGACACACACTCTCACTGGGAAACCTTGCCAACAGTGGGCCAGAGTGAGAGCACAGCTTGGGTTTGCCCATGGAAAGAGTGGCATTGTTCCATTGGTGCTAATATAACGGAGAGACAGCATGGCGATGTGGCCGAGTGACTGCAGGGACCAGATGGAGGGCTGGATACAAAAAGGCGTGTATTTCCAAATCCCACACATGGGGTTATATGATATGAAGTGCAATGCGCCTTTAATAATCAGAGGAATAAACCGCTAATAAAAGGAGGAGCTATTTTGTCGGGCTGCCCTGTCACTGGGCAGTTTCCCGTCATCATTAGCCGAGCACTTCATGGAAAACGTCAACGTTTTCTTGCCAGACTAGACTTGCCAGCCTTTTGGAGGTTGATTCAGTTGCTATATTTCAAGCACAACTCCTCTTTGCCAAATATCTCACACACATAATTGTTACGGGTTTGATCATTAGTGGAGAGCGGCATGCCTTTGTGGACATGCGGCTACCAAAAATGCTATAGGATCTGACATTTGGCAATAGTGAGCCAGTGAAGGCATGTTGTGACTCTGAGTTCCTATTCCTGACAGCTTGTTCGCCTTGATTAATGACCCTGAGGTGAAACAGAGTTCCCCCGTCCACCTCCGAGTGAACAAACTAATGATCCAGATGCATTATTTATTATTGGAAAGGCAAAGCCCAGAACAAAAGCTGAGGTTGGGACAAAAACACTGAAGCATTCCAATATCAGAGAGATGGAATGCTTTTTCTTCCTGCCCTCATTATTTTGCTCGTCAACCTGCTGAAGCCGATGCCAAGTATAATTTTAGTGGGTTAAAAGATTGTTGCAGTGTACTTGGTTATGTGAATAGATTGGGTCGGCAGTTCCTATGCTCTAATTCAGGAATCAAAGTGATTGTTGCTTATCTTGATCAGCGGTGGGCTGGCATGCTAGCTGTGAGAGCCAATGGAAAAGATTAGATTTTAATTGTCAGACATTACAAGTGTGATGGCAACCAGAGAGACGGGGAGAGACACTGCTGTGCCTTGTAATAATCCTCCGTGGTGTTGACACCGAGTTTCAAGTTAAAATAAAACTAACAAGCGCTGGGGATTGAGTCATTCCTTCCTTAGTTACGTTAATGAGAGAGGACTTATTCCTGTAATATTACGCTACTCCTGCCAAGACGTTCACCAAGCTTTGGCACAAAATATTTCAACCTTTCTATCATCTGTGGGCAAGTTAAGATTTTGAGGCTTTTCTGGGAAATTTGTGCACCAATGACTACTGCTACACTACATATTTGTTTAAAGTGCTCATATTATGCTTTTTGGCTTTTCCCCTTTCCTTTATTGTGTTATATATCTTTTTTGTGCGTGTTATAGGTTTACAAAGTGAAAAAGCCCAAAGTCCCCCCCCCCCAAAGGGACTTACCATCTCCAACAGAAAACACTGTTCACAAACTGCTCCAAACAGCTCTGTTGTAGTCCAGCCTTTACTTCCGTGATGAACGTGCGTCACTCTGTAACACACGTTATAATGCTCGCCTAGCTGCTAGCGTGGCACGCCCTCATACTCTGCTTCTGACTGGCTAGTAGTCCTTAACTAGCTACTGCGCATGTGCGACTCCCAATAAAGATGGAACAGAAGTGAGATGTCTCACTCTGTAGCTAAAACAGAGAACTCGACACACAGGGTGAAAAGAGGAGCTGCAGCAATGTGCAGTACAACAAAAATATGGTGTTCTTTGAAAATGAAACCAGGTAAACCTATTCTAGTACAACCTCTAAATACAATTATGAACCTGAAAATGAGCACAACATGAGCACTTTAAAATGTTGTTTAGACTAAAATTGGTCATAAAAATGATAATGCCAAAGAAATGCATCATTTCTTTCAGAAGAGCATGGTAAACTTGCACTAACTGCATTCTGGTTTGGTAATCTGTGGGCTGTAGAAGCCATTCCTGCACTCACATGGAGAAACAGTACACCAGACAGCTAAAGCAAGAGCTATATCAAGTAAAAGCTAGCTGATGACATAGCGATGACTAGCCTTATAAAGCCATAAATATGTATGTATATACTGTATATACAGTATGTGTGTGTATGTGTATGTGTATATATATATATATATGTATATAACATACATCTGACCCATTCTGACCATAAGGACTCATAGAAACAGACAGACTTTTATGCTGCTTTTTGATGTTCATGAGAAATAAATGCCAAGGTAAAATTACACATTGTGTTGTTTCTGTATCAAAAATGAAGGCATCGCATCCCTTTTTGTCAGTTAACGCAGTTTGTTGCCAGTCTGGAAATGCGAAACTCCTTTTTTCTTGTCTAAAGCAGTGGTTCCTAAATATTTGACCCTTTTAAAACAATCAATTCAATTTCAAAAGGAGAATTCCGGTCGATTTCAACACATAGCTGACGTGACAGACAGGCATAAAAGTTGTGTTAATCCATACCTCACCGAAAAACAGGAAATAAACAGAGGTATGGATTAACACAACTTTGATCGAGGCTCTGGTTATGAGCCTGGTTTTTGGCACATCCAGGAGGAGCAGATTGGCTGATCTCAACACTGGAGTTAGCCTGACAAGCCAGACCCATCAAGATGTTGGGTCTGGGAACTCACCATTGGCAGGGCTCAATCCGAGGGGCGGGATAAACGGTTGTCTTTCAAATTCCCTCTACACACAATAAGATACAACCAACCAGAGCAACGCTAGTTGATGAGATTAAACTTTTGCCGTATCCGGTCGGCAAAACTCCGAACACATCTTCCTCTTTGTTCTTTTCTCAAAGAAAAGCTAAACTCCAAGTCTTCCGGCGTCGCGGCCAAAGCCGATTCGAAAGACCGGTGTTTGCCAGCAGCAGCAGCCATCTTTGTTTTCATGTAGCAGGGAATTCACGCCAAACCGTCGCAACTCTGCCGTCATTATGTTGAGCCCGCCCACTGACTCTACACACGATGTGATTGGCCTGACTAGAGTTTGTTTTTTTTCCAGCTCGCTATCCAACGGAGAGTTGCTAGACGACCCTGGCTGCAAATTACATTTGCTGCCGCTAGGGTGCGTCTAGATTTCTAGGCTACACTGGAGTATGAGTTTAGTATCTTGCTGCGACCCATTGCAGGGTGCTGCCCCTTTGGTTGGCCATACAGATCTCACTAAATAAGTTTCAAAATAAAGACAGCATGACTAGACCTGGACCAGCTATGTAGTAGCAATCAAGTTAAAAAAGAAAAACTCTTTTGGACACAGGATCAAACCTAAAGTAAACATAATACTTCATTTTTACTAAGACACATACTATAGTAAACACAGGAAATATGTTAGCGGTTGCTGCTGCCAAGGGGGTCTCACCTTTGATATTACTGTTTATCTGTGTTTTTCTTTCATGTGATAAGCCTGTCCTCTGGCCTCCAAGATGTTGTTCTTGCCATGAACATCATCAATCATGGCAGTATGCAGCAATCCCTTCCCATTAATAACAGTACTTATTTATTGAAACCCTTATTGGCTTGACAGCAGCAATAAAAACATGTAGATGTGCATATATTTGTGGGCGTGTGAAACAATGGCAAAGAGGACAGCGTATGGAAGCCCATTTCTGCCAGGAACAGAAAACAATAATGGATGATAAAAAAATATATATATATTATTACTATTATCAGAAGATACTGAGTAAGAATTATGGTCTAGAGTATTTCTATTCATAACCTGCCTAACTTTTCATGCTTATTTTTTTCTTTTCATGGCGGAAATGAGGCTTCCGTAACCGAGAGAGATTGTTGAATAAAGAAGTTTTAATTTTAGATTTAATAAGAAATATTTTTGAGATACTAAGTAAAGATTATGAGAAAGTAAGTCAAAGCTCAGAATAATGACATACTAGGTAAAGATCATGAGAGAGTAGGTCAAAGTGAGAAATGAGAAAATGAATCATAATGTTGATACTAAGTCAGGAAATAAAATAATAGTACTTCATTTTAAGTTTATTTTTTGTCTTGGGGGGGGAAATGTGCTTTAAATGACTGAGCGATATTCTTGAATTATTTTAATTATTTTATTTGATTGAATACATAAAATAAGATAATACGTCAAAAGTTCAAATTATTTCTTTTAATTAGAGATACTAAGTCAAAAATAGGAGATAGTTAAATAAAGTTACGAGATTTTTATCATTTATTTTGAGTATGTAATTATTCGTGGTAATTCTTTTCTTGGTGGAAATGGGCTTCCATAACCTAGAGATATTCTTCAATTTTAATTTGCCTCAATAAATGTACATATGTTTAGTCACAATCTTCATTTCTCAGTTCAAAATGATCATGTCTAACTTTTCATGTTTCATTTTTGCTTTTGTTGGTATGGCTTCCATAACAGAAATATTTTTAAATCAATATGATTAATTTGGGTACCATTGCTTTGCTATATATAGAGACATTACATTCACCGAAAGTATAGGGTCTTGTGAGCTGCACAGATTACAATGACTGTGTTTATTATTTCATTGGATATGTGCTTTTCCCCCATAATTTTTTAGAAGGATTTACAGCAACATAAGTTGGAAGCAAAAGATTTTCCCATGACGTGTTGGAGGGACACTCTAAGAAAATCCATCCTGATATAAATCTTATAAAACATTTTATTGTGAGAAACATGCCAGAACACACTCAGTTATTGTCAACCCTCTCAGCCAGTAGACCCAAACAAGCACGCTACGAGCAACCTCCCTGCACAAACACTTATAACATTATCACTAATATTTCTTCATTCATATTTACTCTGGCAGAGGTCCAGGAAAGCGTTTTTCGTGACACAAGTACAGGAAATACCAAACGTTATTTCAACATCAACACAATGTCGCTCATTTTGCACTGATGACAATGGAAATACACACTTATGTTCATGCACGTGGCCTCGACAGAGATAAATCCCGACATCCACAGAGGCTCAAAATCTTGTCGAGAGTGGCAGCGAAGCTCGTCGTGGATGATTACAACAAGACGCTGATAATGTACATGTATTATATATTTTTTTTTCCCGATGAAGCCGGATCCGGCATTGAGACAGTAGATAAGACAGCCCTCTCTCTCTGACTGCTAGCATGGCTAATCTGCTTCGACAGCTGTGCGACGACACCAGGAATTAGTCGTTGCTCATGCAAATAGAGTGCGTATGCTAATGCTGGAGCTAATTGGTGGAAAGGGGGTGGGGTTGGTGGGAAGCTTGTCAGTCGGAAGTTGGCTGGATGGTGTGCCTGCTCTGCTCTCAGCAGTCTGAAGGGCTTCCAGCAGCACTCATTACACACGTGGAGTAGACTGATCACTGAGATGACACCATTCGGTTTGGACTAATACAGATGGCAAATTTGCTGAGTCCTTCCGTCACTGCCACTTTGAGCAGATTTGAATCTCTCCTTGATGTGATGAATACGTTGACATTTTTAATGCTAATATACACATAGTGAATACCATGATTATGAATAAACCAGTGAGGCAATAGCATGCATTAGCAGCTTTATTACAGTAAGGAACGCTATTCAGGGTATTATGGCCTTTTACAATAATTGTAATGTAGGCATATGTATGTATATATATATATATATATATATATATATATATATATATATATATATATATATATATATATATATATAATATTGCCAGGCATATATATACACATGCTATTGCCTCACTGGTTTATTCATAATCATGGTATTCACTATGTGTATATTAGCATTACAAATGTCAATGTATTTATCACATCAAGGAGAGATTCAAATCTGCTCAAAGTGGCAGTGACGGAAGGACTGTGCAAATTTGCAAAACAATACAAAACAAGCCATGACTAAACACGTGTGATTACAAAATAGCTTCCTTGTCACTACAGAAGCACAGATGTGAATTTGGAGGAGTTGATATTTTTGGACATTACTGTAAATCCTTTTTGAAAGTTTCCTTTTGATTATATCCTCAATGTTATTCAATACAGAAACCCTCTGGATAATGTAAAGCTTTAGTGTGTGACTATTTTATATTAATGAACGTGCGTTTCATTCCAGCCATTGCCAAATGAGTTGCTACAAAGCTAATTAAGACTACCAGCTCCACACAGCTCTCTCTGTTTTTCTCAGTATGGCTACGTTCAGAAGATGGCTTAGTCCAACATCGTTTGCGCGCGTAAACTCGAGTGAAGATTATTACCTCTTCTGAAGCGTTCATGTTTATTTAATCCTCCGTGTTCTCCTTGGTTACAAGCAACTGCGTGGAGGAGGGGTGGGGGCTATGCACGGTCATGGAAGGCTTGAATCATGTGGATGCAGTTTTGTTGTCATTACTTAGAATTCCAAAAATGAGTTTTGAAAAAGAAGGGGTCGTCTTATAATCAGGGTCGTCTTATGTAATACTATAGAGTTGTGTCATGGAAACCAATTTGCATTATTTTGTTCCTAAGAAATTCTGTCCGTTTGTTGATGTGAAACCAATAAAAAATAATGCTTTGTTATTGCATGAGTAATATTGACCGTGGATCTAAAAAGGATCTGTGGTAACCTGAATGTGCTCACAACTGAATTTAAAGCTTGGTGATTGGATGATCGTTTCAAGTTTATTTCATTTATATAGCACTTTGAAAGCAAACCATTTTTGCTCCAAAGTGCTTTACAAAGATACAAACATATGTACATATATATACATAGATGTGGTTGAAATATAACAAGATTAAAATAGAAACAAGGTTGAAACACAAATTAAAACCCATTAAATCAGATAAAAACATAAAAAAGAAAGAAAGAAAAAACATGTTAAACACAATTAAAAGCCAGAGCATAAGATTTTAACCTAAATATTCTGTTTGTGTTTCTCCTTAATTTACCAAGAAGGAAATGATACGGGTATGTCAAGGGCTTTAGTGCTTCCCATGACCACAGGAAATATGTATTCATTCATATTGACTGTCTATTCATGTTTATTCGTGTTATTGCCTTATCACTTTCGCACATCCATTCACTTCCTTACGCCTCACTTTGCACCGGCTTTGTATTGCCCACTTAATTCTGTACTTTATGTAGCCTATTGTATTCTGCCCACTTAACTCTGCCCACTTAACTCTGTACTTTATGCAGCCTATTGTATTGTGTATTCTTGTATTGTATTGAATGTGAAACTGTATGTTGTCTTGCACGCCTACACTTTTCTTGGCCCGGTCGCCATTGCAAATGAGAACATGTTCTCAACGGCCTGCCTGGTTAAAAAAATAAATTAAATAGTTGTGGTCACCAGTTTAACCACCTTTCTAAACCAGTGTATTATTAGGCCATAATTAAGGCAAAAGTGGAACTGATTCCCTCACATTTTGTTCCGTGTGTGTTGAGTTTCTGCTCTTTCCTCCGATCTAATCTTCTCCATCACTGTTGTCCCATGGAGTTAGCGTTCCTCCTGTTCACAAATTCTTACCTCATCATATGTAACCAACCGCCCTTCTCTTCCCTTTTAAATCTCACTGCGATCAACCCGCCACCTCTTCACCACCACCATGATCCTCAGATTGCTCCACCGGCGACTCCGTATTGAACTCATTTCCTGGGTTAAAACCATGACAGCGGAGGGTACAGTGACCTGCTGTACTGCAGACCACCAGCTGCTCAGCCGCTGAGCCCATCAAAGCACAAACCTTCTTGGCACGGTCTCGCTTCCTGGGTTCATATTTAAACCAAACTGGTTATAATTAAGATGTCTGCCCGAGGATAAAGAGAACGGAGCGAGAACGGAACGGGGGAAAAGATATGATCCTGGCTGGGGCTCAGTTTCCATGTGACCGCAGACATATATAAGGACACAAATAGATGCATGCTTGTTTTATTATTCGCTCACTGACGCACTTGATTGAAAATCCGAGAGCCTCTCTTCTACCGAGGTCTCCACCCCAGACCACACAGACCTGGATCCTGTAGAGGCCTGGCCCTGGGTCCGCGCTGACTGACTTGTCGGGGTCAGAGGTCATAGGGGAGCTGTATTCCCGGCAGCTGAGGCGGGGGTTGACTGGCAGGGAGGAAACACCAATAGGCCATGCTCCAACCTTTACCCCTCAGGGATTGTTGTGGTCAGGGACGGCATCAGTCTGGCTCCATTGGACATCAATGTCTGGGGTGTCTGAGCTTGTGTTGTCAATGTGTGTCACTATTTGAAAAGAGATGACTCGACGTGCATTGCATTCCAAATGAATTATAAGTATAAAAATAAATACATTTTCTTCATTTTAACATCAGTAAATACCATATGTATGACTGAATCATTTTTTTATTATTGTGTCAAGCATTACAAAAAACAGGCCCTGCTCAAACAGGCTTACAAGACATTATTTACAGCAAAGGATCAGATACCAAAATAGCAACATAAATTACATATATTAAACAGATTCTTGTTGTTTTTCCCATGCCTTAGAGACATGTTTAGCATATGCTTTGCAAATGCTACAACTTTGCAGTGCTGATTTATTTTATGTCCACTAAACCATTTGTATGGCGTGACTTTTGATTGTTAGATTTGAAAGAAGCACTTCTCACCTCTGTCAACCACTGAATATTTGGTGGACTAGACTACAAGGAAGGTAACCAAATAGAGATGCTTATACAGTAGTAACAAACAACAGAATAATAATAAACTTATGAAACGCTCCTGTGGGTCGTATTTCCTGTCACCGCTAAGGGCGCTAGCTTATGAAACGCTCCTGTGGGTCGTATTTCCATAGACCTATATATAATATGGACCCAGTCACTCCGCTGTTTTTGACGGAGACAAGTGAAGTCTATTACCAGCACTTTTCCGGTGATGGTTGAGCGTTACTGCGCAGCTCCCGCCGTAGATGTGACGTGACCAACGTGTCTGCAAGTTGTAAGTCTTCTGGTAGCTGTGCTAAGAAAAATCTCAATCATTCCCAATCTTGCAGAGACGGAGAGCGTAGGTATATGTAAGGAGATGACATAGGCACAGACTAATTATTGCTAACTTAAATGCTAGTTAACATCAGTAATTAAACTAAACAGCTAATGTACGTCGAAACTGCCTGCGAGCTTCTCCTGTACTATACGGTAATTCCTGTACTATGCGACAGTAAGTCGCGTGGTTATGACACAATCGTTAGCCTATTTTTATAAAAACGTCTGCTACGGAGCCATAACGTGAGGTACAAGGTAATGGAGCCTTTCATACATTGTCGTGTTTCTTTAGAAATAAACGAGGGACAAATGAAGTCTTGAAAAGCTACAAATGTAAAGTTATTGGCTGTCAAAGTGACGCCAAAATGAATGGCAGTGAATGGGATGCTAACGGGGGGTGATGGCTTATTAGCATCAAAATGGCGCCATAGGAGGCTTCACTCTGAGGAGAGAAGCCTGGCCCCTTGCGTATTTCCTGTCACAGCTAAGGGCGCTAGCTTATGAAACGCTCCTGTGGGTCGTATTTCCTGTCACCGCTAGGGGCGCTAACTTATCAAACGCTTCTGTGGGTCGTGTTTCCTGTCACCGCTAGGGGCGCTAACTTATCAAACGCTTCTGTGGGTCGTGTTTCCTGTCACCGCTAGGGCGCTAATTTATGAAACGCTCCTGTGGGTCGTATTAGAGGGTAGGAATAAACAAGCTATATCATCGTATGATTTGCAGGACTTGGACGCTTTATTAGCAACACGTGCAAGCTTTCTGCCTGCTGTCGATATAGTTTTAGCCATCATTATATTTGTATATTCATTACTCAAAAATGCACTGCCTAATATTCAATTAAACCAATGCCTCGAGATGTATTGACATCCCTGCGGCAGTGCCTATCAGCCGCTTCAAAGTGAATGAGAAGAGCCTTGTAAAAATGACAGTTTCTCATCACGACTAACACACTACATATCTATGCATTTTTAATGACTTAACCACAAACGATAATGTCACTGTAAATCCCATAAGGTATACTGTATGTGTCATTAAAGATCCAAGAATTGACTCTTGATATGAAAATGGTATGGTAATGATATTTCCTGAAAAGAACCAAAAAAAACAAACAAGATTAAAAAAAAACTAAACAAATACTCTAAGTGGGAACACACGTTTGATTAAACATCCAGTCCATATTCAAATGAGTTCATTATGGAGTCTCAGTCACGTACAGCCTTTTCATACCACAGATTATAATAGGTGGTTGCTAAAATTGGGATGTAAATCTCATTATTGGGAGTGTATTCGAGAACATATCAGTATTCCTTTTTCTGCGGCAGAAATCACGCTCGCAGCACCGTGGGACGGTCTGATCATGTAAATCGCTGAGTGTTTTTAGTATGTACATATTTTAACATGTTAATCTATCTGACAGACCCAACATAATGCTGACAAGGCCTTCTCCCCTCGGTGCTCTGTAGGCCAAGCCTGGTAGCATGCACGCCTTGTACTGTCAAAGACGAAACATAAATATATCATTGAATTCATTAATATTCAAGTCAGACCTTGTCTATTTTACACAACATTGTCTAAATAGTTACAAATCTGCATTACACCCCCCCCCCCCCCCCCTCCCTCCACCCACCCCCAATTCTCTGTGTTCCAGCTGCTGTAAGTAGCAAAACTGTGTACAAAAACTTTCAAAAAATTCTGCTTCTCTGATCTCAGTGGTTCTCCCAGGGGAGCCAAAGTAGTTTCTGGCTAAACAACACTTGTTTTTTTTGTTTGTTTTTTGTTGTGTGTGTGTGTGTGTGTGTGCTTTTCACTTCCAGCCTCAGAAAGTGTTCCATCTGCACTGGTTGTCAGGTAACTGTGCCGACACATCTGCGGCTGGTTTAGGAGCGGTGCAGCTGTGACCTCCGGTTTGATGTGAAAACATCTAATATGGCAAACGCCATCTGCAGACGAGTGGGGAGAGGTGAAGAGGAGAGGGGGTGGGGGGGTGAGGAGAGAGAGAGAGAGAGAGAGAGAGAGAGAGAGAGATTAGAAATCCCTGCCATTTGTTTTTCCTGTCACTAGCTGCAATGGGAGGGAAAACACAGTATTTGCTTTGCACTCATGCGTTGGCTTCCTTCACTTTCTCATCATTGGAATGGAAGCTTAGACAACACAAACTAAATCCTGTGGCTGTTTCACTGATACTGAATGACACATCTTGTATTTGTTTTCTTTTGTTGGGACATGGGAACACTTTTTAATACGCAGCTGTTGTTGCATAGGAATTTAATTTAAAACAATCTACTGTACCAGAATCCACTTGCCAGAGTTAAGATTCCATTTTGTTTTAAATTGAGTGACGACAGATCGTTTCTCCCCCTCTTGATAACTCGGTCGATAAAACCTTCACTTCTCCAGATTAGGGAGATATTTTCTACCGCAGACGTAACGTGTGAGATGCTGAACAAACAGAGCAATGACACATGCCGGTGGTTTTCACAGGTGATTTTGAAGTTTAAAGCCGTTATATCCAGTGGAATGTGATTAAAGCATGTGAACCCACTGCACTTACGTGTGTGTGGAATGTCCGCATTAGTTTTGGATTCAAAAATGACGCCACAGAGCAGAGACGGGGTCTGAGCCGTCGGGCATTTGGATGTATAGGCTCCCCACTGGGCCTCCTACGTGTTTCCATTTAGCCGTTTGGGAGTTGATCTGGAGGGGGGCTGACAGGTAAGCTGATGAGAGTCCATGTGGTACTGTCTCTTACATAGCAATGGGATTAACACAGCAGCAGAAACATGCCCGTGAGAGAGTGTGTGTTGTCGTGTGCGCCTGTGTTTTAGGTGGAAGGGAGGACGGAGGGTGCGGACGGGGGTTTAGCCCGAGACCAGACACCCTGTGGTGCTGGCGTCAGACTGGTACCGACACACACACACACACACACACACACACACACACACACACACACACACACACAGAATTTGAAAGCTAAGTACTATCCCACGTCGTTATCTCTCCCCAGTGTTGGTCAACAGCAGACAGACTTGTTCATACTCGACATATTTCAGTATAAATTAAGTGTAGAACACAAATCCAGATTTTGGGGGAGTACAGCAAAAGCTAATTTGTCCAAACCACAATTTTTTTAACCTGGGTAAGCTAATGACCAGCTGAACTGCTTTTGCAGACATACAAAACTAATATTCTATTAACAGCATATGTTGGAAACTACTTGAATTTCAGCTCCAAATGAGCTGTAGGGATTGCTTTATAATGGAATTAATGACATAATGTGCATGCACATACTTTTTTTTTTTTAACAAAGTAAGGTCTCTGACTTCAATGCTTGGTCTAGATTTAAAGTTGAACTGAATACATGTTTTGCTCAGAAAACCATATCTTTGTTTGTTTTGACTTACTTGGTCAAAAATTTGATAACCCAAAAAAAAAATGTTTTTTTATTGTGTTGCAAAAACACAATTTATGCAAACAAACACAAAAAAAATGGAAAGAGCAAATAGATTGTAAAACCCCATTGTGTAACGTTTGTAGTTAGTCAAAATCGGTATTGCCCTTCACAAAGTTGTCCACCACCATCAATTCCAAGTATTCCTATTGGCTTAAAATTTTACATTTGTGCTTGCATGAACTGGGGTAGACGCTCCATAGTCATGCGGCATCTTGAAATACGTTACGACGGCTACAGTAGCTGCAATACGTACTTTCAACTGCGTGGCGAGAGAGAGTTGATTGCGATACATGATCTCAATGCTAGATGGGAGAAATTCTTACACAATGGAGCTTTAAGAACATGAAAACAAGCAAATAAACAAAAGCAAAAAAAAAAAGAAATTACATTTGTGTTAGTTGCGGTGACAGCATTAGTGTTGTCCAGGGGGGGGGCGTGCATTTTTGATACCAAATGACAATATAGGTACTGGTAATTTGATTGGTTTAATATCTGTGTGGGCAGGACCTGAAACTAGTTTGTTCCATGATTTAAATTCCAACAGTCACAGAGACAGTTAAACAGCTGGGGGGCGTGACGTGTGCCGTGCTTATTCCCATCTGGGATTTGACCACTTACTATGTTCCTCCGTACATTTGGTCATAATTTATATAACGGAGAAAGTGCTGTGGTTACAGGACTACTCATTGCTGTGAGCTTTGACAGTCTGGTCATTTAACTGTACCGATGAAAAAAAGACAGTCAGTGCGACGTCTTGTATAGAAGTCAGAGCTGTAGCAAATTTAAAAACCTTGCCACAGTTGCTGAATCCATCCAAACTTAACCTTGAATTTATTTAGCTTCAGGTTGTGTGTGGGTGTGTTTTCTCGCACCTTTAGCAGCACACATAGCACCATTTTAAACTCGGTGATTGGATATTTCTTTGCCAAAATTGTCCTTGGGAGTCATATGTAGTGAGTAATGAAATATCCCTCCTGGGCCACCGTAGGTGTAGACGATCCTTATCGCGAAATTGTGTTTCCTAGGAGAGCAACGTCATTTTTCACCTTGACCACGTTCCGAACTACTTTCATTGGTCGGTCGCCCCAACTACTACTTGTTCTTCTTCGTGCCAAAAAGTGCTCGTCCACCAAAAATTGGATGGCCAGTTTATATATTATCTGGCTCAAAAATGTGCGAATACACATAATTTTATGTCCGTTTATGTACGTTATTATGTAACTTATATATTATATATGTACTTAAATATTTATATATCAACTGCAAACACTTTGGATTTCATTATCAATCCATATGTTTTAAACAAAGTATGACCTTTTTAGTAGATTCTTTTTTTGTCTATTTTAAATAGTGGATTTATTATTGAACGTGTGTAAAATAAATCTTGTATCTGTAAGAAGTTCCTGCCTCGTGTTGACCACCAACTGTACCATTAATTTAAACTGTGTGGTTTAGCTGGTTTCTACCTTTTGCAATTTAATGTGAAGTTAAAAAGGCATTTTAGTCCAAAGTACCTAGCTATATTAGGACTTTGCTACAGCCTGGCCACACATAGTTAACTCCCTGGACACAGTCCTGTACCTTTTTGACTTTTTAACAAAGAACCAGCTATTTTCTAACACAGTTGTACATCTTTGTACTGATCCAACTGGGGGAGTTTCAAAGTGCATTCAGTTGATGAAGAGACTTGAAGCCGACCGCTGTTTCCACAAACATCATTATCTCTTGAAAAATGGAAAAACTATGTGCAAGGGCTGCTGCATCATTACAGTTTAAATTTCTTACACAAAAAGTAGAGAATTCAAATTTCTGTTGGACTTTAAAAAAACGCTCTAACATACCCTACCGATGGTAGTGAAAAGTACCACTCTGCAACACACAGGCCAAGGCTGGCAATTCTTCCAAGCATTCTAAAGACAAAAACACTTTGATGGTTTTCTGAACATGACGTACACATGTATTCTAGATGTGAAACTGTTGATATCCACTGTCGGGAAACGCTCTCTCTCTCTGCTGTTTATTTGAGTCATGGTATTGTCCCGGCTGAGCAACTGTTATGACAGTTTGTGTGGGTGTTGACATTAGGAAATGAAGCTCCATGACTTGACATAAATAAATAAATATTCAGCACAAACAGAGGAAAAGAAATGAGATAACCTGAACCTAAGAAAAGAAATGCAGTGACACATAAGGAGTCATGATGACTCCTTATGTGTCAGCTGAGAGGAGGAGGCGTTGATCATAGCGGTTGAATGTGAGGATAACACAACATGTTCTTTTGATGTCCATTTGTTTAGTGGTAGCCCTATTCATCTATTCTATTCCTCACAGACCTTTCTAATCAAGGGGTCATTCCCATCAATAGGACTGATGCTACATGAATGTGTTGAGATGCTGAATTAGCTGCCATGTCTGACACCAGTAATTATATTATCCTTCAAGGCACTTTGATCACAGGTTTTGTTCCTTCCGGAGCCTGAATTGGCCCAAAAAATGTGCCAGTAACCTTATTCAAGAGTTCCATGACATGATCATTGCATGTGTGTTGTTGGATAGGGCTGGGTTAAAGTAATCAATTCTCCAATTGAAATTGACCTTTGTTTGAGTGATCTGATATTGATGAATAAAATCCCCAAATTGATCTTTTAATATAATGCCATTTCACCTTGGATGTGTAAGGGCATCACGTGATTGGGCCGGGAGTTGCAATTCAAGTTTTTTTTATGTTCAATTTGCTTCAAATTTGAGGGTTGCTTCTTGCTGGTTCAATAGAAAGCATACAGTCTCTGAGAATCTCTTTTATATCCAAGCAAAACTGGTACTGCAACTGGAATTTCCCTAATAGAATTTATATTGAATTGAATGGGACATTTAAATTGAATAGGGACCTTGTCAATCGGAATATATTGGAGTTGGCGATACCCAGCCCTGGTCTTGGATATATTTATATGTGTAGGTATATCTTGTAGGGGTGACCCCAAATAGTCGACGATTGGACGATTCGATCCAAGCAGCCTGTATCGACTGCCAGTCTCAGTCGAATCTGCGCAGTCTCTGAAAATGTGGTTATGAAACAAAGGATCATTCCATTTGAGGTTTATATGGGGGGGGGGCTGAATACCTTAAGTTTATATGGAATTGCTTGTTGTTTCCTAATAAATCATGATATATAGCCTATTTTTGTATAAATGTCAGCCTATTAATACTACTGTTAATAACAATTAGAATTAAAGGTACTCATGTGGACAAAAATCTAAAGTGCCAGTACCCAGCCCTGTTGAACTTGCCCATTTCAGGCACTCCTAATAATGAGCTGATCACTAAAGTAAACCTTTTGAACATGCTTTGTATACAAAGTCCCCACATATGACTCACTGTCTGCAGGAGGGAGCTGTTTGCGTGAATGGGAAAGTAAACTTCATGAAATGGGATTAAACCGGGGTGTATTATGAAGTCAGTGTTGGCACTCGCCCAGTGAGGATGTACAGTACATGAGACTTTTGACTTCTCTGTCTTGGACTAGGATTAAAGGTAGCCCGTTAATAGTTAAAGCTCTGGCCAGCCTCACTGCCAAAGCTTCCCAGCTTCCACAGCGAGGGCAGGGCACTGAAGTCTCCACTCTGAGGAAAAGGCAGTTAATTAACAAAACTGTCTGAGCTCCACATTCCCTTCAGCTAGACCACACCACATGCTGCTCCTTCTCCAAGTTTAACTGAGAACGGCCACTCCATCCATCTGAATTTGTGAGGTCACGCTGTGAAATTGACAGTGAAAGAGGTGAAATGTACATCTTTTCAGCGCTTGGCAGTGAACAGCTGGAAACTTTGTACAAAGCAGCCGCTTCTTTGTCTTGTTACATGCATGCTCCCAATAGCACTGACCTTACACGCTTACCAATTATTCATTCCTTCTCTCTAGCTTTAAAATGATGTCCAGGGTCATAACTGGCTCGATCAGCTCTTGGCAAATATTGAACAAAAGACAGAGTGATACCATAGAAACAGATACTGATAGAAAGATAGTTGTTTTGATGAATGTATTCTGACTGATATGACTTGCTTTCAGGGAACGGAGTGTCCAAATTAAAAAAAAACTGGGTTAGGGTTGGCAAAACACGTTTGTCCGGGTGCTGAGTCCTGAGGCTGGGCCAACGTGCCAGAGAAGTGAATAAAACCTAAAGGCGTTTTTTCAACCCACTTTAGATGAAACCACGCCCACTTCCGTATGATGAAAGCCTTGACGCAGCGTTATTATGGAACCCACGTAACTTCTAGGCAAGTCCCGCCCTACGAAGCAGGCCGATTGGTTGGGGTTAGGCATTGACCTCAAGTGGTTAAGTTTAGGATAGCCGACTGATCAGGGGATAGGACCTGAACAAATCGGGTTACGTTACCTAGCATACGCATGGACGCCTGGCCAATAGTAGCGTGTGAATGCTAGGGTTAGGGTTAGTCTTGCCTAGAAGTTGCATGGGTTCCATAATAACGCCTTGACACAGCGTCGACTGTGCTGTGATTGGCTGGTACTTCTTTCCTCAACGCAGCCTTGTTATTGGACGTTATGCAGAATTATAAGTGACAACGGATGTCCCTCATTTCGGCCAGAAGTCCATCACCTTCCGCTTTCTTTGTGTTGGCATGTGTTTATGTTTTTTAGAAAGCCTAATTTCCAATGGCTTGTGCAAGAGGTTTTGCTGCCATGGAGGAAAAGTATTCCTGACAAGTAAAGTAAAAGGGGCCAGAAGCGTCCCCTGATGGATTTATTGCAGAGATAGACCAACAACTAAAGCTGTTTCACAATTGGATAATGAGGAACTCCAAAAGACTGAAAGTCTTTAAAATGCTACCTGCCATAGAAAATCTCTCTGGCCACTTCAAGTTTGACAGGAGAGTTTGAAAATGCGTCTGAAGAGTTGTTGTCAGTCGCACTTGAAAACATACTTTAACAATCTACCAAAATGTGGGATGCACATTCTGCGGTTATGGAAGTACTTCATGTTCCACTTTAATAAAAGGCTTCAGAGATTTGGGCAATCCCATCGCTTGGGAACCTTTCGAACAGGACTATCCTGATTCTTGTCTTCACAAAGTATTTTCTCAAAAGCAGTTGTTGGAAAACGGGTCGTGATTGTATACTCAGGGTTGTCTTATATTCAGGTAAATAAAGCTTTAAGACAACTGAATTGTGTATTATGCAACGAGGCTGTTAATGAATCGAAATTTTATCGAAATTACAATATGGACTGGTGCAATATCCAAATCGTGGGGGGGGGCGCAATATTCGTTTGACATTCTGAATGAAGTATTGTGGTGCTGCCTACTAAACTAATCCTACAGACTAAAGAAAAAAATCTTTGTTTGGTACAGATCCTCGCAAAAATCACACTATCATTTACATTTTTTTCAAATTTTAATATTTTTCAATGAAAATGAGAATAATGATACAGAGCTGATCATTCCCTCCAATACCGTGAATCATATCGTACTCGCAATATCAGTCAAAATAATGGCAATTAGATATTTTCCTAATATCGTGCAGCCCTAAATATCAAGTGAACCCTTAACATTCTAACTAACCTCTGGCTCCTGTGTTTCCACTCTTGTCTAGGGATAGACCGATTATCGGGCCGTTTTTTTGTCAGTTTGCAGATTATCTGTATTCACATTTTATTTGCCTGATAACCAGTAAGTTATTTAATTAAAAAGTGGGCTACTTTGGCTCCGCTACAGCTCTGTGTCTGTCCCTCTGCTTCTTGTCATATTGAAAGTTTCTAATTGATTAAAGCATTTGAACAAAGTTGGATTTTGTAACATTCCAAAAACTTAATTTTGACTTAAAGATTTAAATTTTTACTGTAAATGCATATCGGTTCCAAATATCGGTTTTATTAACTACTAATAATTGGTATCACTATCAGCCTTGAAAAACCAGTGTCAGTCGATCCTTACTCGTGTCTGCCATGAAACTGTGAGTCACAGTAGGAGTCTCATCTTGGTTCAGCCAGAGGGAGCACAGTGATGGATAAGCGAACATGCCCGCAAAATGCAGCACCAAGGTGAGAAAGCTCACCTTTGATAAAGGGTGATAACTCAGAGGATTACTGTAGAATGAAGGCAGGGATGTTGGAGTGGTGGACATGAAAGAACCGTGACGCTGGGGAAAGGTGAGCTCTTCGCGGAGGGATGGTTTCAATCCATCAACATCGGGGTTAAGGATTGGACTGTAAGGGTAATCCTCGTATAGGAGGCCAGCACATTATTGCTACTGAGGCAATAACCACAATCTTTTTTCTCTGGGTCAAAGACATAGACTGTATATGAAGATGGACGACATAACAGCTCCCCAAAAGTGAAGCCGAAACATCTCAATCTATTTTTTTTTTCTTCTCAATTCCTTATTGTACAAAAGTTCATTCAAAAAAGGTACACACAGATACAGACCATTTTTCTTTATGGATATGATTTTTTTTTTTTTTAAATAATAGTTGATAGTAGTGAAGTACAAAAATATAGCATCACAACAAACAGCCAAAAATCTCAATCGCCCCCTCGTTATTGGATGGAACAAAAATCTAAGTACTTCTACTTTCTGTCATTTTAAGTAGTTCTTATCACACTGATGTTTGTTCAAGTGATTTTTCTGATAAGTTTGGTTTTAATTAGTCATTTGATGCTATAAAAAAGTGGTGTAACGTTGTCATTGACGGCTGTGATTGACTCGTTATTGGTCAGGCGGGTGTATGGGCGGGGCTTAGATAACTACAGGTCGTTTTGCTGCTTAAATATTCGACGACATAAGTTGCAGTGGATGGATGGAAACGTAGCATCTCGTTATAGAAAACACTCAGGTTACATTAGTATAATACAACATTTAAAAGGCAACGGAGCCTGTAGGAACTGCCGAGGGCCGGTAAACGTCCATGTGGGTCTCTGAATCGGAGAAAATAATTCATTCAGGTGGGTGGAAGGTGGAATATGTTTAACTTACAGGCGAACTGAATAAAGAGCCGATCCACACATTAATAATAGTGCGTTTGTGTGTATATAATATAGGCCTAGCCTTTAGATTTATGTAGTTATTTTCATACAAACATTTGTAGTGTTATACACTAAATATATAGCCATACTGTGTGTAAATATATAGGTGTGTGTGTGTGTGTGTGTGTGTGTGTGTGTGTGTGTGTGTGTGTGTGTGTGTGTGTGTGTGTGTGTGTGTTTTAAAGACAACTAATAAAAATGAACGACCCCCGTACATTCTCATCCACGTTGTGAATTGAACTCAAAGTAAATATATAGAAGTTGTCATGAACACAGTTCTGCTCCTCTGACAGATATCATTAAATGCAGCGGATGACAAAACAATGGACAGCTGATGCAGTTGTGCTGCAGGTCGCTTTTAATGACGGCTCCGAGGCAGAGATGTCTCGTGTTTGTTAAATGCCTGTTGCCTCGACTCCTCTCTCCTCGAGTCTCTTCCTCGACTCTCAGGACGGAGACACGAGGAGAGGAATCGGGGATTCACAAACTGGAAATAGGGAAAGGGCTTCTGGCAGCGTCGTAGTCGCGTTTTTTTGGCTTCACTTTTGTACAGTGGGAGGAAGTGAAGATGCGTCAGCCATCTTTATATGCTATCTATGGTCAAAGATACATTACAAGGTAAATCATATTGTATATTTCGTACTTTTTTGCGTTGAATTCCTGTGACACCGTTAGCTAAAATGACGTGTGAAAACACTTTCTAGTCACCAAATTCATCAAATTAACCAACTAATCTCCCTGAAGAAACATGTTCAGCGAGTTCTACTGATATGTTTGACATCTTGATGATCTTGAACAGAGAAGTCCTTTACTAGATTTATCAGTATTATCATTTTTTTGAGTGCACTTCCATCATATCTACATGTTTCACCCCACCCTATAGACAAGACAATTTAACATAACACTGTAAATGTAACCCATTTATTTGCATAAAAAGTGTAAGTGACCAGGGATTACCACACAAATATAATGTAAATACAGTAGTGAAGTAATTCAAATGATATGAAATGGGAATTTGTTTAATTTAAATGGAGATTAAACGGAGTAAATTGCTTTTGTCAACTTCTTTTTTTGAGGTCAAGAATGAACTTTCCGTCTCAATTCAAATATATTCCAATAATAATTTTTATCTCGAAAATGAAGAATCTGTGTTAATACACAAAAACACCTGATGTAACTTTCTTATGTCCCTTTTATTCTATGATTAATGTGATGCTTGCTTTTCATAGTAATAAGGTGAAAATTGCAGTAAAATGTTGACAGCTACAATCCATCAAAGCTACACTAGAACATGTTTCAGCTATCTAAAACAGCAGTAAACATAATGTAGTGTCATTTGTTCAGGATCATAAGACGGGACTTCTTTAGAGTTCCTTATTTGCACTGACATTGTCTTGAAATGCTCCACTGCTTCAGATGTTACAAACAAATCTTCACTTACCCACTGCTGGTACCAGCTCTACTCGGCTCAGCTCGGCTCGACTTGGCCGCGGTGCCCCGTCATCCTTTTTCCATTGCAGATTTAGTACCGCTTCGTGTGTGAGGCGAGCGTGGCTGGTCGTCATTGCGACGCCACAGGATACTGCCGTGACCTAACGCGACACCCACAAAACCTCGAAGGTGTGTTGTTTTTGACTCTGTTACCACAGCCAGAAGACAAATTTAGTTTCAAAAGAAGCTGGAGGCAGCAAAAGAAAAACAACAGCTATTTAAGCTATTTAAAAATGGCGGGTTTGTTCAGGACACCCCTGTCTGTCGCCAGCAATGATGACGCGAAGTGATTAGTGACGATTGCTCTCCGACCAATCAGTAGTCTGCAGGTTTTCACGTCACCTTTTGGTATCGCCTCAGTTCGCTTGGAACCTTGACGTGATACTATAAAAAGTACCTGTTGGCAGCTATCAGGGACTTTTTTCATAATGGAAAACCAAAAAAGGCGAGTAGAGTAGAGGCGAGGCGAGCAGGTACCATGTAATGGAAAAACACCATATGATATTTATAGAACCAAAGCATAATTTTCTATCTCACAGTCAGGGTTTCTTTGATTTTCCTACAGTGTCCAGTTTTCACTGTAAACTCTGTTCAACAATTTAGTCCCCTGCACACAGTGAATGCTCGCTCTACATTATCCCTTATGTCAGGCCAACGGGGGCCAATCACGGCCCATATAGTTAGCCTAAAACTGACATTTGGATGTTTGACTTGGGAACAAAATGCTTGCTGCACACGCAACGTTGGGCATAACGTTAAGCTGGATTGAACATTACAAATAATGATACAGTCTTGCCGAAGAGACTGGAAAATATGGTATGGTATGAATTTTTGCTCACATATCTATATCAGCTCACCGAGTACTTCTTTGAAATCTCCTTTTCAATTTCTGAAAACTCTACTTCTCTTACAGCTTGGAGGGTTTATAGGAAATCCTTCCGTCTGAATTTTTGCACAGTTTAAAATACACAAAATGACAAAGATGACATATAATGTGCTGTGCAGGGAGAGGTAGAAAACCCAGTTGGCTTATTTAAAGCCTTCAACCTAAGTAATGTTAAGAGTTCACAATGTTAGAGAACACAAACAAATGTACGTACAAAAAGTAATATGGCAACATGAAAGTGATGGCAAACACTAACAATAATAATAACAATCATATCTAAATAATAGTGTGTGTGTGTGTGTGTGTGTGTGTGTGTGTGTGTGTGTGTGTGTGTGTGTGTGTGTGTGTGTGTGTGTTTTATGAGAAGAATTGGTCTTCTGTTTTTTTTTTTGACTATTTCTTAAAGGGTGATGACAGATATAAACTTATAAACTTTGTTTAAGTCTGTCACATAAACTTTGCGATCATGATTATCAAAAGTGTAAATCGTGAATGCTGCCTCGTTGCGTTTTACCCACAGTCATGATCCATCTTCAAAAGTTCCAAGTGTGTCACCGTTAAATTTACTAAGCAGAATTGTCACCCCTGCTGGGTGATTAGTCCCACGCCTGAACACTGCTGAGTGGCCCCACTGAGAGTTCTACAGATTTGTGTCATTGTCGCGGGAGTGTTTCTTGAGGGGAAAGAAAATTATGCATTAGAGTGTCTGCTAACTCAAAAAAGTCACTCTTTGTTCTCTCTCGCGGCCCCCTTACATTCAGTGAAGTACACTTCGAATGATCAAAGTTTGAGTCTGTCATCACCCTTGAAACAAAAATAGTCAAAAAAAACACTGTCATCACCCTTGAAACAAAAATAGTCAAAAAAAACACAGATAATATTTAAAACTGAAGTTATTATTACCATCAGTCAACAGTGATTGGAAAGAAACAGCAAGGCCTGAAACAGCAAAAACAGTGCTGTTTGGCTTTTTCTGCTCCAAACCAAACACTGCCACAACAACAAACTTCAAGGGGAGGTGACTTATTTAAATTCAAGTTTGTCGCTCGCAGGGATTTTTATAAGTGTCATTTTTGTATGCCGTGGACACCCCAAAGAAAGTTTCTTTTAATGCCACTGTATTGGGATGAAGACAGAAATCTCAGATGTTTATGTAAAACGTTGGCGAATATTAGCCTGAAAGATAATACAGTCATGGAACATGTTGCCCTTCCTGTGCTTAAAATCCTCAGCAGGATACAGATCATACCTGCTGCCCCGTGCTGCCTGGGCTCAATTAAAACAGGTTTTCACTGTGTGTAGCGGTGGGGGGAAAAATTTGATACAGCATAGTGTCGCGATATTTTCCATGGCGACACTGTATCGATACACAGACGTTAAGTATCAATCTTTTATCATATATGCGTTGGTCAGTTGCTTCTTGACAATCCCATTTTGCAGCAGTAAAAGTGAGCTGAACAGACAACAGACAGATACATTTATGTTTTTAGATAAAACAGATGTTGACAAAGTTTCCTTTTGAGGACATCATTTGAAATTGGGAAAATTAAATTGCAATATATCACAGAATATTGCAATATGTTTCAAATCGCAATAATATCATACCGTGATATATGTATCGTGATGATATCGTATTGTGGGGGCCTTTGGTGATTCCCACCCCTAGTGTGTGGATATGGATACAGATATGAGTATAACCATTTTCACTCGAGTTTCTGCGCACGGAAGTCACCGGACAACACAATCTTCTGACAAATCCAGAGAGAGCTGTGTGGAGCTGGTAGTCTTAATTAGCTTTGTAGCAACTCATTTGGTAATGGCTTGAATGTAACAGAAATTCATTAATATCAGAAAGTTACGCACTAAAGCTTTAATGGTCACTTTGCAATGATAATTTATAGATGATTTAGTTTTTATTCCTTTTTATTTACATTGAAAATGGAAGATGAACATTTTGAGTTGAACTGTAAATGCTGAATATGCAAAATGCATTTAATTTGCATTGAAAATGTTTTAAAGGTATAATGGAGGATTTTCCCGAATTTTAGAAAAGAACCGCTCTCCACTTTTTGAAAAAATGCTCCCGAGAGGGAACGCCTATTAAACGTGTGCACGAGAGAGCGTGCACGAGCCTAGTTCTCCTCGTGCACGCTCTGTTTACAAGTTGCTGTCGACATGGCTCTACAAGCCTCCTTTCCAAAAGAAGATTTGCACTTTTTCCATTATGTCAGACTCGCCACCGGTAAGTGGAAATCTATTTACGACAAGCATCTCTATAGCTAACTTTAGCATGCTACAGGCCAACAAACAAGCTATAGCCGAGAGCGGGGAGGCAGCAGCGGTCGGAGGCTTTTATATAATGTCTATGGTCGGAGGCCGTGGCCGTCTGCTCGCTGACCTGTCACGGCACGTACGACGGCCTTACATAAACATATCCCAGAATGATTGACAACTAGGAGGACCAATAGTCTTGATGATCCACCCGGAAAAAGAAAATCATCCACTATACCTTTAAGATGTTTAAAGAGAAAAAAAAATGCTAATTACAAAAATTGCCAATGTAATTTGTATTCAGTAAGTGACTACATTTCAAAGTAATTCTAACCAACTCTGAGTATCTGAGTGAGTACTAATTTAAATGCAAATATGCACACATTCTTTACTACTTCAACTCCTGCCACACTGTTGTTTTCATTCTTTATTGCTCTTTGTTTCCATTTCCTTCCTTCCTTCCTATTTCCTTCTTTTGTTACAATCCTACCTTTCTTCCTTCCTTTCTCTCCTCTAATCGTTTCACTACCTTGTGTTGTCCTTTCATCTCCAGCCCCCATAGCAATCGTCAAAACACAATGGCGGAATGTTTGTCACCGTGGCATTTTACTAACGTTTTTTCCCTTTTATTAATCACCAATCGGAATGTTTTGTCTCTTTGCACAGACGGCAATACATTTTCTTCAGAAAAACGTTAGCTTATAGCATGAGGCTATGACATAGAGAGCAATTGACATTCAAGCGACAGCCTCTTCGCAAACAAACAGCTCACGCTATAGCTTAAGGTACATATGCAGGTAAAGTCAATGTCAATGGCAAGCCCTCGACTGCCAGTGCATTCCCTGTTTATTCAGAAAAAGCAAAGGAAAGGGCAAGAGTATTTGGAGAGCATAAAGGCCACCACAGAATGGTGGTGGGGGGGAATGCAATGTGAATAGAGAGAGAGACATCCTACAAGACATGCAAAGGAAATAAACAGCATTTCCACAGGGTATTTCAGCCCTTTGCCTTTTACAAGACCTGCGCTCCAGAGGGGAATTCGTCCATCATGTGCAGATCCACAACTGCCACTAAATCCCAGACAAGCTTTTCCTGCTGTCTGACACACAGTCAGCGTAGTAAGAGAGATGTTTTACAGTAAAACCACAACCATGTAAAAGATCCCTCTGACTCCCCTGGGGCGAAGGCTGGAACAATGCTGTCTCTTTCCTCTATGGACTTGGAAACACAGAGATCTTTACAGCGTGGACATCGTACGCACACATGTGGAGGGTAGTTTTGAGGGGCGATAATGGCTCTCACTGGGCCAGCTTGGGGCCAGATGTGATGGGTTCCAGTCAACGTTAAGCTACTTTTTAAAAGGAGCTGTTGCTGGTATTGTTTTCAATATCAAGCGAACATAAAAGAACAAAGCCTGTTGATAGAAACCTGATGGAGTTGGTTATAGGGCTGCACAATATATCAGCTTTTTATCGCCATCGCGATATCAACTGGCACGTATCACGAAAAACTCTGAGATGTTTGTGTTAGTTGGAAGAAAATATCAGCAGAACACTGCACTGCAATATGTTCAATAAAAGAATGTTGGAAATTTTGTTTTAAATTCAACCAGCAAGTTGTTGTATTTGAGGAAGAATACTAAAAGCAGCAGAAAGGCTGAGTACACTTTAATATCAGGTTATTTATCGCAAGTAAGATCGTTATCGCGATATTCAACAACCTTACCGTGTGCCCAGGGTCCGAAATGAACACTCGCCACTCGCCAAATGTGGGTACATTTTCCGTTTGGCGAGTAAATCTCAGAGGGCTATCCGCCACATGGCGAGTAAATATTTGTACCAAAATAGTTCTGTTTTTCAGTCTTCATTTTGGTGAAACTGCAGCTACTTTTTTCTGTTCGTCTACTGTCTGCATGTCGGAGCTTCGCGGGGGGGGCGGACCGACACATGGGCACACACACAAACACTGACGCACACACCAGACGCCAGCCACCACGTCACTTCTGTTTGTGTTTACTGATAGCTAGCGTTTACCTCAGGCTTATTAATTAGCTAGTAAGTGGCCATTTTTGGCAACCAGCCTTCCAAAAGAAAGCACAATGAAGTGAAATGTTAACCAGTCATTAACCCTTGACCGACAAGCAGAAAACGGAGTCTCAGTTAACCCCTTCCGCGAGACTCTGACACGCTTTCAGCACTCCGTGTCCGCGGTCCTCATCAATGTGTCTTCATGTGTCACGTAGCTCTCCACAAGCAGAAAAAAATTGCAGCTTGCTGGTTCAAAGTTAGGACTAGCAAGTTAATTAGCAGTTAAGAAATAGATTGTGTAGCCTATTTACATTTTTATCATGCAAAATAAGTTTTTTACATTTTTTTTTTTTTTAGGAATATTGGTTTAACTGATAATATTAAGCTAATCGGTCAAAAATACTATTATTGGTTAACGGTTAAACGGTTAATCATTAACATCCCTACCAGCAGGACTTGCAACCCCAACCATAAAGTTTTAGTTGGCCGGTGAGTCAAAAAGTTAATTTTGGACACTGTGCGTACCGCATATTTTAATCATATTGTGCAGCCCTAGTTGATATTTATTGGCTTAATTCATATTTTTCAGTAGCAAAAAAGATATTTTGAAACCATATGGTCTAAGGCAGAGATCTTCAACAGGGGGTCCTCACAGTTACTGCAGAGGGGCCACCAAATTATTGTAAATTGTTTGAATTTCTTTTTTAAAAAAATTCAAATGTCTTCACATGAATCCAACATATTATTAGCAAATATAAATCAACCTATTTGTGAAAAAAACACTGATATACTATCCATAGATACAGTTCAGCCTAAGGATTCACTGTGCCACATGTATGTTTAACATAAAACGTGATTTTAATAGCTTGGTATTCTAAGCAGAAAAAAGGGTAGGCCTATGAATAAAGGCTTTTGGCCGCCATACACGTTATTGTAGGCCGAGTTTAATATGCAACTTAATTTTATACAATATATGTAGTAAGGGATCCCTGCTGCGTCTCTCTTTCAGTTAAGGGGTCCTTGCTCCAGGTCCCTGGTCTAAGGTCAAAGCAAACAGCAGGTTCAAAACTCATCACAAAATTCAATTACGATCCTCTCACGTATCACAATTGTCAAAGTAACTGGAAACAGATATTGTGGCTCACAAAGGTCAGAGATCAAGAAAGCTGACCTCGGCGTGTCTTTAATGTACTCAAGGGGGGGGGGGAGCTCTGCTCGCCCAGCTGGACTTGGCTTGGCCACAGGTCACTGGTAGATACAAGTTTTACAGAAACACTCACCGGGGATGAGAGAGAGAGAAAGCTAGAGAGGGAAAGGTGGACATCTGGTCAGTGCAGGGTGCTGTTGCCTTTAGAGAAGAGAAAGAGAGAAGATGAGAGCAGGAAAAAGGGGAAGGGAATTCTTTATTCCTGCTCCGCTTTCCCTTAGTGGAGTAAGGATTAAGGATTTGCCAAAACAGGCCAGAGGACACGACAGTCAAAAGCTATTCAAAAGTTCAAAGAAGAGTACAAAGAGGGAAGTGATAGTGATGGGCGGAGGATGGGATGACCTCCCGTCTGAGTGGAAAAAAAAAGAGGGAAGGAGACACAGGGAGGGAAGCGGAGGTCAGAGTGGGGGAGTGTGTGCTGACTAAGCCGTTCAAAAGGTTGTGCTATGAACTCAGCGTTAACCTCTGCATCCTGTAGGGAGGGAGGACCGGGGCCTGGGAATCGTGTTGCAACCCAAGGAGTGACTCTTATCTCGCCATAACTCAGCAGAGGACAGCTAAGTGTCATCGCTAGCTTCTGGGACGAGCACTCTTTTCCTCCCTAGCTGATTACATTACACTTTTTAATAGACAATCTGCTTCTCCATCTTTCATGCTTCACTGATTTCGTGATGCACACAGCTGGCTTATCAGTGGTGGAAGAAGTATCCAAATCCTTTACTTAAGTAAAAGTAGTAAAACCACACTGTGAATATACTCTGTTGCAAGTAAAAGTCTTTCATTGAAAATGTTAAGTAAAAGTATGTAAATATCATCAGGAAAATGTACTTAAAGTACTAAAAGTAAAATTACTCAATGCAGAAAAATCCTCACATTTTAGAAACGTTAAAAGCGTGGGAAAAAAAGGATTGAAATCTTCATTTATAGTTAAGTGAAGAAACTAGTAACTGAAGCTGTCAGATTAATTCAGCGGAGTAAAAAGTACAATATTTGTCTATGAAATATAGCGGGGTAGAAGTAGAAAGTGGCATGAAAAGACTCAAGTAAAGTACAAGTACCTCAAATTTGTTTAAGTACAGCCATGGAGTTAATGTACATATAGTTACATTCCACCCCTGTGGTTATATAACAGCTCCAGGAGTGTTTTGGTGTAGGGAATCTGGGCCTACGTTGATCTGGGCTAGAAGGCCTCGTGTCAGACCCCCTCAGGTGTCGGGACGGCAACGGTTGCCAGGGTTATTACCAGCCCAAATGCTAACAAGCACATGTGAAGACCTGCTGAGCTCAATTGCAATGATATTAATAACTCTGCAGCTCCATCTGGGCTGTTTATTTTCTGAGCAGTATTAGTATTGGCCCTTATTGACACTGTCGCTGCATCAAGACTAAATCAATAGCCAATCTGCTGCACTGCATGGATCAGAAAACAAATCAAATAAGATATTCTAGGCAAGTCAGATTGAGAGTATTCCGTAGGTAAGTGCAGGATGCTCAGAAGTGGTTTTCCTGAGGCAGACGCTGATGCAGTGGCTGTCCAAAGCAGATGGTTGAGTAGGCATCTGCTGTCATCAGACTGAAGAGTGCGTCTGATATTACCAACATCAGAAACAACTCTCCAGTGCATTTATATTCTGCCTGCCACAGGTCACATCAAGGAAAGCATACGCAGCATTTTCCTTTTCGGAGTCAAGGTTAAGCCTTAGTGGTAGTCACAGTAGTTTTATGTCAATGGCACAGGTGCATTGTTAGTCTGAAATATCACATTTTGTGTAATATTAGATCATCTGACAATATCCTAAAGGGGGTTTTGTCCTATTGTATGTGATATGAATACTGTGTCTACAAAGCACATAAGGGACCAGACATATCATATCTAGCAGATGGTATACAAACCTGATGCAGATGCTGAACTATATATGAACTAAAAATACAAACATTTTATAGTGAATATTATTAGCTTATACAGTTGTGACATTACACTGAGGGGCAGTCTAGAACCATGTGTCATGATTCTACAGGCTTACGCAAGACTAAGGCGGTTAACACATGGTTTGTGGTAAAACCGCTCTGCGCTGGCTGTGCCACTGTTTTCCTATAAGGAGAGCAGTGGAGACAACTCAGGGGAAGCGCTAACCTTGGCGGGGCGCACCAAAGCGGCAACTTCCGGGCCTGAAAAGTGAAGCCTATGCAGAAGTCCCTAAACCTGCATTCTATCTAACTTCCAGTAGGGGGCGACTTCACTGGTTCCAAAAAGAAGTCTGTTTTTTATAGAAGTCTAAGGGAAAATGACCCTACTTCTGCCTTGATTTATTACATCAATAACGAGTTTATGGCCTCAATGGCTAATTTTAAGTCTTCTTCGATACAACATAATATTCATTTAGTAAATTATGTTAGTAGACACTGTGTACATGTTTTTGGGGTGTTGTCCATGTTTTCATCGTAAACTTCGACACGTTGGTCGCCTATAAATGTCTTGTTCAGCATTCTGACAATAAGGCTAGCTAGCTAGCGCTACTAGCTGGTAACTTAAGAGAAAGTCTGGTTGAAAATAGGCTACTTTCCCTCTAGCGTTAAGCTTAGCACAGCGCCATGAAACCATACCTTTCAAGGCTCAACCATGAAAGATGGTAGCCAGATGGAAAGATGACGTATACCTGCGCTGCACGTTGCCTCGGCCTGCACTATGCTCTGCGCCCTACCTCGTGGTTTTACCTCTGGTCATGTATAGGCTGCTTAAGGTTGCATCACAGATTCCATACTAACATGCTATTTAGTAGGCTACAACACTTTGTGAGACATTTTAGTCAATATGAAACCAATACTACGTGAATTTTACAGTATCCTACTATGCAATGCGGTACTAACAACAGAATTCATAACAGACAAACTGACAGCGACCAAGGCAGCTCTGTAACGTCAATAACACTTCAGTTTACATTCCTACATATTAAAAATCTGCAATTTTATCATTTAACAAATTTGCAGATTTTAACAGATCTGGTTTAACAAACCCCATGTAAGCCAAACTTATATGAAAGAACAGATTGAGGCAGACATTAAAGGTATAGTGGAGGATTTTCCCGAATTTTAGAATAGAACCGCCCTCTCTACTTTTTGAAATCTTGTGGGATCTGATATTGACTACGAGCCTGTGCCCTGTTCATCCCGACCAAGATCCAGAAGGGGTGCGTTTGCTTTTGTGCGTCAACCTATCCCAACAATTACTTTTGTGAGTACAATGGTATTGAGGCCCAAAAAAATGTATTGTAATTAACCAGAAGTAGCTGTACTCGACATTCAGAACATCAATGTAGCAGAAAAAAACTAAAATTTGCTTTGTTCTTTGTTTTGGTAGCCGGTCCAGTACATGTTAGTACATGTAGCTATGAAAAAAACGTATTGGGGAGCGGTGTGAGAGACGTGTGGAGGGAATCCCAGCCCGCGTTTTACTGTTAGTATTTCAAGAACTGTCCCTTTTAAGGCTAAATGGAACAATGGTGGTTGGTTTTAGGTTAGGCAAATCACACTGGTACACTTAAAAACCTGACTGACAAAATTTCAACTTCTGGGATTGAAAGCTGGAGTTTTCCACTATCCTATTACTGGGCATCATTCATTTCCAAAACTTTCACTTTTCATGCACGCATTTTCATTTGAACTGAACCCCCCCCCCCCCCCCCCCCCACACACACACACACACACACACACACACACACACACTCACACCCACACACACACACACACACACACACACATCCTGAGTAATGTATTGGGACACCTGAGTATGCACCAGACACCCTATCACATCTTCTCCTTCTATACTGTGAGTTACCACCTCAGTTTCTATCCTCCCCACCTGTCATCATGCTGTAAAATAAAGGCAGCCGGGAGCAAGTTATAAAAGAAACACACACGCTGCTCTCGACTTAAAACATGCTCACTGAAGCCCACGCACCATTACTGTATGGCACACCGATTTATCTCATCTCTCATTCTGCCGCTGTAGCTTCCTGTATTCACTGTGCCCCCCACACACCCGAACATACTGTACAGCATCTACACACTAATCATTCACTACTGTTTTTGCTTTTTTTTTAACCAACTTTCTTTAGTTAATCCGTCATTGTGAGCTCTCAGGAAGGGCAATCGGATTGTAAACCCTGTTGTCTATTAAAGTGATTCAGCAATTTTAGTTTTTCACTTCCTGGGGAACATGTGAGAGACAAATTTAAGAAATGATGGTCAAAAATAAAGCAGCAGACGCCAGTTTTGTTTTGTATACCCTTCCTGCTTGCTAAATGCCCATGTCTTTCACTGAATTCTTTTTGTTATGTAGACTATTAAACATGTGAAGTCTCAAGCCTGAGCTGAGATAACCCAGATAGACTAGAGTATTTTATCACGCACTTTACAGACATGGATCTTGTTACATAAATGTGATGGCAGTTTAACAGTCACTTTTGAGTCACTTTTACATAAAGGTCACAATGGTAATCTTACTAGGTCAGACTGACTTGAATGCCGTCCTTCATGGCAAACATGACCTCTTCACAGATCCAGTAAGTACTTATCAGATTCATATAGAGATATATATGTAAATTCATATATATTAATATAGATTAATTTCATCCGTTAATAAAAACTCAAAGAAATTGAGATCACAATGCCATGTAGTGTAGCAAGTGTCAGAAAAATGAAACAAAGGCAGGCTTCTTGATCTCCGAAGAGTGCATATTCATTTACAGGGTGGCCAAATGTACGAATAAATGACACAAAGTTAAAAATGGCAAGAAAACTTGAGCAAAATCTACTCGGATCAAATAAAACAAAGCCGTCTTTGTGGCCTATATTCCAGAGGTGAGCCTACAAAACATTTTTAACATTACAAAAATCTCCACAAAGCTAGACTCACTTTGTGCTCCTCTACACAATTAAATGACAATTTATGAGGAAAGTAACAACTTAAATGCATCAAACACACACATGGAATATCACGACATACAAGAAACCCCCATCTGTTGGTTTGGTCCAATGATGTCAGTGATGACATCATCAACACCATAAACACAGGAAATGCTCGGCGGCTCCTCCCCAAACATTGCTGAATGGTATGGTGGACCAGACCAACCAAGAAAAGGTGAGTGTGAAGAAACAAACTATTAACTATTACAACCTGCAACTGATCTAGCCTAACTGTGGTTGTTTTGCCTAAATAAACCAGTACTCAATGTAAAAATGTAACAATTTAAAAACAAACTAACCCGGGTTAGTAAGTGCTGAAAGGTTACACAAAAGCAATGGTAAAATTAGAGCCATCTGAAAATGAATACAATATGAAAATAACTAGAGCAATTTGTAAAATAAATGTGGACATATTTATGTAGACAAGCACCATGGACAAGTGGTGAGTACAGAGAATCATCCAACACTAACTGCAAACCACAAAAAATGTGTTCCAATATATGAGAAAGAGCTACAATGTGAAATGCAAAGAAATGTGATTTCAAGTAGAACGCTTATTTGTCCTCGGAGGGGCAATTGGCTTCGCAGCAGTGACAAATACTCAAGATCAATACAACTACAACATACAACAATAAACAGCAAAAATGTTAAAAAAACAAAAACAAATTTAAATTTAATTAATAAAAATAAAAAGCCATATTTATCAAGCGTGGTTGTGGTCAAGCTGATATTACTGTATCCTGTTTGAGTTTAGCAGTGAGATGGCTGAGGATATGAAGGAGTATTTATATCTGTTGGGTTTTGACTAGTGGGTATTTGAAGCGGGAACCAGAAGACAAGGTCTGAAACTCTAGATGCAGGGGGGTGGGGGGGTGCTGTCAGACAGAATAGATTCTGCTTTCTTTAAAGGTCCAGTGTGTAACGTGTTGTTTATTATCAAAATCTGTGTTGCCCCTTTTCATGAATATTTACCGCCACCATCAATTCCAAGTATTCCTGTTGGCTTGAAATGTTACATTGGCATTCGCATGAACTGGGGTAGACGCTCCATATTCATGCGCCATCTTGAAATACGTTAGCCGATAAGGGACATACAGGACATACTGCTTCGCCTTTCACGTTTTCGCTGTCACATGATAAACTCACTCAAGTTTGAAGAAGGAAACATGGAGGACCACACGTTCTCTTAATACAACCATGCACAGCGGCGGAGTGGGACCAAACAATCTACCGGGAGAGATGAATGTTCGGAAATAAGAGGCTGCTGCGACCCGTCGTACGGGTTAGTTTGACCAGTGGGCAGCGGCCGATGCGGCATCTCAGACCGGCCCTCACGGCCTCGAAAAACACTACCGACCCACCGGGAAAAGTACTGACTCTCCCTATTGCCACTCCGCCTCATGCACGTATTCAAAATCCAAATTTCAGGAAAGGAGTCTTTTTCTTCGCCCAGAAAAAGGATATTGAAAAGAGCAAAAGACCAGCTTTTTGAAGCGTGAAGGCTACCGTAGCTGTAATACGTACTTAGAACTGCGTGGCGCGAGAGAGTTGATTGCGATATACAATCTCAACGCTTGTCTTTTGGTTTGCGTTTCTTATTTTTAGTTTGTGATCTTTAAAGGGTAACTACCATTTTTTTTTTTTCAACCTGGACCCTTCCTATGTTTTTGTCGAAGTGACTGATAGGAACAACAGTCTTTGACAATGGTCCAGTATTAAGGAAAAAAAATAGATAATTCCATAATGTTGTCAATCACTTACAATATTAATCTGAGCCTGTCAGCGGCAAAACAAGCACTTTTGTGAAGGTAAATACAAGCTGGACAATTGCCCTATATCTTGCATTGTAGCTTGTTTCGCAGCTGCCGACTCCAGCGATCTCCCATATTATGCTCATTTTCAGGTTCATAACTGTATTTTAAGGTTGTACCAGAATAGGTTTACATGGTTTAATTTTCAAAAATACTATATTTTTGTTGTACTGCACAGCTCTCTCTCATTGCTGCAGCTCCTCTTTTCACCTTGTGTTCAGGTCTCTGTTTTAGCTGACAGAGTGAATCATCTTTTCTTCTGTACTATCTTTGATTGCACTCGCACATGTGCAGTAGCTCAGATCGTAGATCATGTCAGTTAGCTCCATAGACAGTAAAAGAAAGGTTGTTTCTCCAACTTTGGTCAGTTACAAGGCAGGATTAGCCAGGAGACTTCTTCTAAAGGAGGGTGCACATGTAAGTACTTCTTTTGTAGATTATGGTGAACTTGTGTGTGTTGTAGCAGTGCTTTGCCATTGAGAACGAGCTAGCATGCTAGCGCTAGCATGCTAACGGTTGTGGTTAGTCCGTTGTTTCGGCTAGTTACGTAAAAAGCCGTGCAGATTTTGAACAGCTCACCCGGAGACTGAAGGCAGGACACATTCAGAAACCCATATCTCACTCAAAACAGCATGGATAGATTTTTTTTCCAAGTTTGTATGCGTGTGGAAGCACCAGAGACACAAATCCCAGAAAAAGTGATTTTTTTTTTTCATAATATGGGCACTTTAATACTGTACCAATGTCAAAGATTGTTGTTCCCATCAGTCACTTAGACACAACAACTATAGGAAAATAGGGTCCAGGTTGAAAAAAACGGTAGTCACCCTTCTAAGTTACTCAGTTTTCCTTTACATTTTTATTAATTAATTGGACAAAATGTTCTAGAGTTGGGGAATTCTGTGGGAATTTTTGCGGCTCTGCCGGTCTGATAAACCGCCATCTGTCATGTCCTGCCGGGAACTCTACAAAGTTACCACATAGATCCCATGCTATACGCATTCAGGCAGTAGCACGCCCTAAAAAACTGAAGTCAAGATTATTTCCACTCTGTTTTCATCACTTATTTATGAAACCTTACTGCTGAAGACAACACCAGATAACCTTCTGATCTGTAAGTTAACATTTTTACAGTACTCCAAGATACTGCCATACTGTTCTGTGAACAAACCCTAGTTAGCTTGTTAGCTACATCCATGCTAAGTCTGGAAATGATGTTTTACCACTCATGTTCTTAGGTCATTTGGTAAACATCGCCAAACTCATGAAACGCCTAATCGGTGGACAAAAGCGGCTATATCTTTTTTTTTTTTTTTCAGTTCAGCCAACTTGTCTATATGATACAAAATACAGATGTGACACAAACGACATTATGCAACAGGCTGAGTACTCCTCCTCACAACTGGTGTCTGTGTAAAATATGTGGTGTGGGTACACTCCTAAATATTACATTAGAAGTAGGATATGTTCTACACAGCATTTACTTACTCATCAGACCTCTTTATTCCTTAATGGTTTCACCTTGACGCTTTTGATTAGCTTCATCACTGACGGGGACTCAGATCAGATAAAAGGCTTTCTTCTTTGTTGTGTTTCAAGGTGCCCTGCTCGCGAGGCACACTCAGTTACTTTCTGTAGCATTTTCTCTCTCTCACCGCGCCATTCAGGAGAAAAAGACACGCATTTCCCCTCTTGATCTCGGAGTGGTTTCAGAGGTAAAAAAAAAAGTGCTCTGTAAATTCTGCTCCTCTCCTATTTATAATCCAGTCCCTCCAGAAAAACATGATTATGGATTGCAGAATTCAATGCATTTATCAGCCAAAGTCCGCATATTTATGGTGGGGCCGCATTTTTTCAAATACGCCGCACTTTCGCCGCATAAATTTGCCGATTTCCACGCAAAATATGCAGGGCTTTCATAATCCCCGCATTTTCGTTGCATAAAGTCACACATATCTCAGCAGAAAGTTGTAAAATGTTGCGTTTACTTCACACAAGAGCAGCCATTTTCCCCTGTTGCCATGGGAACGTTATGAAGTGACGTAATTTCGCCTAGTGAGAACACGGTGTTGGGGGAATCACTTTTTTTTCTCTTTTTCATCAAACCGCAATTTTTGCAAGTTCCCGCAATTTCATCGCATAAAATTGCATAAATATCCCGCATATTCCATCGCATTTTTTAAGAAAACGTGCCGCATAATCAAGGATTTTTGCCCGCAACAATCACAAAAAAAACTCTGCATTTTTCTGGAGGGACTGACAATAGTGTGTCCAAGGGTTCTTGCGTTAATTCAGCGGGTTCCAGTGTTTCTGGGAGGGGAGCACATCACTTCAGTTTGGGTTAGGCATCATTACCAAAGGCTGCCGGCCTTGAGGTTTGAAATTGTTTACACACTCGGTTTCTTCTTTCCTTGGAGTCCTTCACAGGTTTCTGAGGCCACGCTTGCTTTCATCTGTGAATTATTTGTGTATGTCATGTTTTAATTCAGATGTCAGAATGTGTTGCTTTCACATTCTCATAGCAGCAGGTGATTTGTAGATAAAAGACTGAGTGGTGTTTTGACATCACATATTGCATGTCAAATTAATTCATATTTTGGCAAATGAGATTCGGTGGCGTTACTGGAATTAAACTCAGAATACATTAGAGAAAGAAAGCTATTGAAAGCACCAATTTCCTATATATTCATGCATGTTTTAGTCACGTTCATGGAACGGCTTTTTGGGTGGCAGTGTTGGTCCTTCAGTCTGTCAGTTGATAGGTCTTCCACTTTGGTTCAGACTGAGATATCTCAGACTATTGAATGGATTTCCATGACATCTTGCTCAGACATTCGTGGTTCCCAGAGGGTCTATCCTTATTTGTGATCCCATGAACATTTGATGTAGCGCCATTGGCATGTCAAAGTTTTCATCTACTGGATGGATTGGCACCACATTTAGTATATTCATGAGTCTTGGGCGATGAATCTGAACGACTTTGGTCATGTTTTGATTGAAATATCTCAACAGCTATTGGATGGATTGCCACAGAATTTAGTATAGCCTAGGCCTAGTCATTCATGTCCCCTTCAGGATGAATTTTCGGAACTTTGGTAGTCGCCTGATTTTTTTCTTTAGCCCCATCATCAGTTCACTATCATACATTATATCAACAAAACAAATGGCATTCCCATCAGCCTTACCTGTAGTTCCTGCATAGTTCTAATAGCAAATGTTAGCAGGCTAACACAAGACTGTAAACTCTTATTATTAACACCTCTTGCTGCTGAACTATAACTGAAATCAAACTGAGCGTAGCAGTGCAGAAGGGAAATAAAACCTTAAAAGCACAACTTCTGCACTTACATTCATGTTTTTGAGCAAGAAACCTCTAGAACGCACAGGAAAAAGCATAATGAGAATCCTTTTTTACACAACGTATAATATTAATAGTCTATCTCCAACTCCATTAGGTTGTGAACAGACTTCAAAACCCCTGGCGTCCATCGATGGTGGAGCTTTGATGGACAGAAATTTGTAAGCACATGTTCAGGCTACTCCATTTAAAGGCTTCCCACAGGGTCTAAAAGCAGAAATAGATACCCAGGACTTACTCTGAAGGCTCACATTTCCAATATGTGATGGGCTGAGTGCCTTGTCAGAATAGCTCTGACTCCTTGAGATTAGAAATGTACTCCAAGGTCCAGAACAAGGAGTGTGAGAATAAGAGAGGGCCCATTTTGTCGATCTCAGTATGAGGTATTTGAAGTTGAGGATCCTAAAATGAGTCGGTAATGGATGCTTGGAACTTCACTTTCCTCCCATAAGTATGTAAAAGCCCACTAGATAAAGATACTATTTAGTGACTTCACCTTAAAATGTTAAAATGCTTTCCATGGAGTCCTCGACATGGAAATTTGATGGACAGTACGTGAAACTTTAAGTGGCTTATCGCTTACAAATGTGCAATAAAACCATCAACTGTTTGACATGACAAACAATTGCAGCTGATTTTGTCATAATAACCAGCTCTCTGGGGAGAAGAAATGGCATATAACTGCATACAATTAACTTGCGTAGTTGTAAAAGAATTATGTAGCGCTAATAAATGGAACTGACATAATTTCACTCCAATAGCGGTGAAAAAAGGCATCCCTCTCCACTTTGGATTGTGGCTCAGTTTTAATTGATGTGATTAGCAGCCACTAAGAAATGTCACAGAAACTTTTAATTAAGTCTAGCCTGTAATTAAAAAAGAGGGGGAAAAGACACATTCCACTGGCAGCTGTAAGCCTGTCTGCCTCTGTGCCAGGGACATCAGGTCACTCTCAACCCACTTGATTATTGCTCAATTTGAAACCAATGTTTGGTGTCTCTCAACTTGCCATTTCACATTAATCAACATGTACTTTATTGTGAACAAAAGATAAGATACTCAGTGACGTGGAAATGAATACTCTTCATATTCACAGGGTTTCCAGGCACTGTTTTTTTTTAATCTTAAGTTTGTGATTGACTAAATTAATGCTATTCATATTTCTTTGATACACAGGTCAAATGTAGGTACGAATAAGCACAGACTCTGCTGATGATTTACTTTTAAAGGCTGATGCTGTTTTTGTGAAATCCTTCATTATAATCAAGAGGGTAGAAATGTCAGACATGGCCGCTGTCTGAAAAACACAATAGCTGTTTACATTCCCCTGATTAGAATAGCCTAATGCCACCCTCGGCTTGTCGAGCGTTGGTGGAAACCAGGCCAGATAAAAATAAATTTTCATTGAGTTGAAATGGCAAAGTTCTTTGCAGTTCTTCCGACTTTCTCCAGAAAGACTCTTGCGCCAAATTGGAGAAGGGAAGATTAAGAAAAGACAAAATATCCCACATGGACTTAGAGTGGTTTTCTTCCCCATCGCAGTGCCCACAACTTAGTAATTGTCTTTGCCTCCGGGCTCTTAAGGGAATCGGGACAAACCCCACTCCTGCCCAGTGCTCTGTTTGTCCCAACTTTCAATTGGATGAAGGAATAATGTTCTAAGCAACCTCAATCTTTGGGCTTGAGAGGGCGATTGAAGCCCTGGTGGCTTAGCAGATGAGAGAGACTGCTGAGTGTCTGCATGTTATTTCTCATTACGTCAACGTGTAATCTGAAGTCTGCTGCACGGGCCAAAATATTCTCACTACTATTAATGATAATACCCATAGTAATATTCACAACAACAACAACTGGTTTTCTGGGGAAATACTGTATGTTTCTCTAATCATGGAGTGAAGTCATGATTGGTGTATTACCTGCATGACATTCTTTTCTTCTTTAACTACAATGTAATGGATTGTCTGTGAAATGACTCCTTCTCTTATGCTGCCTTCAGGTAATATGGGAAACATCTGAATTCGAAGTTAAGTACAAGGCTGTAGCCAGGATAGAAATGAGGTCTTAAAAGAAGTAATTAGCATCTCGTCCCAAAAATCAATATATAGTGCATACTTTTTACTGACTCACGATGCATATTCAGACCAGTGCAGAAAAGCTAGAGGCTATGTGCTCCCTGGTCTTTGATTGTGGACCTGAAACCAAACAACCAAACAATTTCTCGGTATACAGCCTATCAGAAAGTTACTGTGTTTCACTGTGTGTGTGTGTTAAGTCCAAGCTTATCTGAGTAATAATTCTTAGCTGATAGAAAATATGACTGGACAACACATGATTTTAACCAAGGCTAGCTTGGCTACAGCCATGCTAGCAGTTCTGTGAGGCTGAGCTAAATGCTAACATCAACATGCTAACATGTTCATGATGACAATGCTAGGATATCGATGTTTAGCTGCAATATTTACCATGTTCACCACTTTAGTTTAGCATGTTAGCATGCTAACATTTGCTAATTAGTAAAATGCAGAGTTTATCAGCCTTTCCTGATTCCCAAATGTGTACCTCCTCGACTCCTTGATCCTCTGGCTTGTGACCTGGAAATCGTTCTCAGCGTGCCGTGTTGAAGGTTGTCCCAAATCCTAAAATGAACATCGAGGATCAACGAGGCTCCCCGGAGGACCTATATTCGAGGATACACCGATGTATCCTCTGCGGAAGTCTTTTTACCCATGGCATGTAAACAAAGAGGCGTGACAGAGCGAAAGGAGGAGAGAGAGAGAGAGAGAGAGAGAGAGAGAGAGAGAAAAGGGGAATGAGCGATAATATCTGTGGCCCTGTGGTTAATCTAACGTTACGGATCGGGCTAGTCGGATCTGTTTCCTCTGTCAAGTTTAACTAGCCTGCGTTTTTTAAATTTGCTGCTTAAATGTCCGACGATATCAGCTGCAGTGACATTTCTGCGCGCATGGAAACGTTTACAAGTAGCATCTCTAATCATTAAAGTAAATTGTTATAGAAAACACTCATACATTAATACAATACATCATTTTACAAGCAACAGAGCCTACAGGGGCTGTAGAGGGGCAGCGAAATGTCCATGCAGGTCTCTAAATCGAAGAAAATTCTTCATTCAGGTGGGTGGAGGGTGAATGATTTTAAGCCTACACGCAGATTTGGATGAACAGTTTCTATGTATATAAGCCTAATATACTGTATATATTTGTATAGTTGTTTTCATGCAAACATTTGTAATATTTTACACTAAAATAGCCTATAAGGCTATACTGTGTAGCCTATGTATATTGTTATGCGTCTGTTAAATACAACAAATACAAATGTCCGTACATTCTAATCACATTTTGCCACGTTGTGAATTGAATTCAAAGTAAATATAAGTTGTCATGAACACTGGCTGTTCTGCTCATCTGATCGTAAAATCCAGCATATGACAAAACAACGAACAGCTGATGCAGCTGTGCTGCATGTCATATTTAATTGACGTTGCGTTTAAACGGCGGCTCAGACACAAAGATAGCGGAGACGCAAGGAGAGAAATCGGGATGCACAAACCAAATTTGGAAAGGCCTTATGATGCACAGACTGTATAAGTGAAGCCGAAACATCTGGTTGCCCCCTGCTGGCTGGCTGCAGTATAGCTCATAAATCCCACCTAATCACTACTGCACAGACTCTGGTTCCAAAATTACAAGATGGCGGCGCCCGTATACGGAATATTTTGGCTTCGGTTTTGTACAGTCGGAGGAAGTGAAGATGTGTTGTCCATCTTTTTTACGGTCTATGGGAGGGGTCTTTAACGTTTTTTAGGCCAAGGACCCCTCAGCTGAATGAGAGACTGAGCAGGGGCTCCCTACTTCATATATTATATCAAATTGAGTTTCATATTAAACTGGGCCTACAAACTCATGTAGGGCGGCCTAAAGCCTTTACGTATACCTTTTTTATGGTCCATACAATACTAAGCTATTAAAATAATAATAATCAACACATTCATAGTTTTAAAAGTCATTTTTTATTGTTGAAATATAGCACAGTGAATCCTTAAAGCCCAGTGTGTAAGAATTTCTCCCATCTAGCGGTGAAATTGTATATGACAAGCAACTGAATTTCACTTTGTAGCCCCCCCCCCATAACCCCCCATAAGTGCGTTATAACTCCTACGGTGGTCGAACCCGAAATTAGCGACAACCGTCCGTGAGTGTCCCTTCCAGTGTAATAATAGTTTGACGTTATTTTGGTACCATTGCTAACATCAGCTATCAGGTTCCCAAACATATGCAAGCTAATGTTAGTAAAGTATCAGTGCTATCGTTATTCTGTATATTGTACGAGATTAATAGTGTAAGGCGATGTTTACAGCGTAGGAGAGAAGCAACGGAGGTTTGTGTTTTTAATATATTTCTCTGAGCAGCATGAACAATGTCAATGAAACTGAAATGATCTCTTAGTGTCTCCATCGTTTACACACAGCTGTTCTAGTAGCTAGTCTTTGTTACAACTCCATGACGTGAGTTGTCTGCCAGAGAAATCACGGCACATATGATTACGTTTATGTTACAAGGTAGACATGACTTTTTCATCATTGATGCGAGGAAAAGTATCCTACACGTCGTTCTAGCGTTATACACAACCATGCAATAGTTAGCCAAGCAAGTAGACACTATAAAACTTTTACACAAATAGGCAGAATTACCTGTTGAGAAGAAAGCAGGAAACTTCGGTGTCCCTTTTAAAATCCTTGCTCCTCATCAGTTCTTTCCATCTTGGAAAAGCCACAACAATATTAACTTTGGTCTTGTTGCTTTGCCTGTCACGGTGTCATTTTAATTTCCTCTGCGACTCAGTTACATGTCCTCGATAATAGACGCAACAGGCTTTCAAATCTGCCGGCAGTGAGTCACAAGTAATCTTCTCCCCCTCCCTCCCTGGCATTCGTCACAGTCAGTGCCACTGAGTGAAACGCGCGAAATGCGGAGCAGTATAGCCTGTATGTCCCTTACGGGCTACCGTATTTCAAGATGGCGCATGGCTATGGAGCGTCTACCCCAGTTCATGTAAGCGCAAATGTAAAATTTCAAGCCAATAGGAATACTTGGAATTGATGGTGGTGGTCAATATTCATAAACAAAGGACAAGTTTGTGAAGGGCAATACAGATTTTGATAATACAAAATCTACCCCCTGCAACAACTCTGAGGACCCCTTGTTGAAGAGCCCTGGTCTATGGTAAAATGGTGGCCTGACTGATACTGCCATCCCTCGAGCCCCACTGGCTAAAAGGCTAAACAGTTCAGAAAGTTTGATGTGTTCGTTGGCTTGTCACTGATATCCCTGGAGTGCTACTAATGACCTTCCACTGTCCTCCTAATAGGTGGATGGACACAAATGATTGTGGACAGTTTCCTGAATCTGATGAGGAGCAGGTCAGTGTCTGACCTGGTCATGACGCCTCACAACTGTCCCCATCCCCGTCAGCTGCTAACCCATCCCAAAGCGATCTGCCGCAGCCTGCTCCGCCCTCTGACAACCACAGCTGCTTCTGAATCGCTGCCTTTTCCCCCTTAAAGTTCAGCCACAGACGACCCGAGGTTCTGTCTGTTCATTCCTGCCTGTTTTCAGTTTTCCTCCGTGTAGCTGCCGCAAAACAACCCGATCAGCACTCTCTGCAATTACCGAATAGACTGAGGAAGCAGCGGCTTGATTTAGCAAGACTGTTGGGACTGCCATTTTCTATTATCTTTGGGTCTATAATGATTAATGCTGCATGTGTGCTCGCCTCTCTTTCTCTCTCACACACACTTTCTCTTCTTTCCTTTCCCTTCCTTTCTATCTTTACCTCTCGCTCCGTCTTTCTCCACATGCTAATATCTCATCGTTTCTCCTTAGCGGGGGCCCCTGACCCAAAGTACACAATACCAGATGTCTGTACAAACTAAGCGAGAGGAAGTCCTGGCTACATGATATGAAGATGAAAGCTAAGATGGTGTTTGATAGCCCCTCGCGCTGTGCTGCTGAAATAAACAAGAGCGGAGAGCTGGGATATTAAAGTATATGTGCCTTTTCTCCGAGGATTCCCACGCAAAGCAAATAATCTCACCAGCGATTGCTCCATATACGGTTACATACTGTACAGAAGGGACCCTAGTGTGTTAGCTACTCAGTATCACACAGACGGCAACAGTGGCAAGCTGTTCACCATTGCCGTGGGGAAAAGAGCATGCACCGTACTCTGTAATAAATCACGTATTCTATATTCTCTAATTAAAATATCTGAGTACATACAGCTAAAAAACAACAGAACGCAGAGGGAAGGGCATATTATGTTAATATTCATCACCACATCGCTACGTAGCGCACCATTAAATGACAAATAACCTAGAAGAGCCTACAATCAAAGCAGCCTAAGTACATGGTATGAACCGCTTCCTGGTTAGGAGAGGAGAGCTGCAGAAAGACACAGAGCTGAATTTAGCCAAATGCGTTGACACACTAAAACCCTCCAGTAACCACAAGACCTTCCATCCTGCTTCTCCCCAAACCCTACCCAGCAGGCCGTGCTGTTCCAGTAATTGAGTGAGTAATGGACTTATTCCGCTGAGTGGTTCTCTGGGTGTACTCAATACTGGGATGTAAATCCTGTGGCAAATGGCAGATTAGAGGAAGAAAAAAAGAAAAAGGAAAAAAAAAACTTAAGGGAAATAAATAAAAGCACACAAAAAAGAAAGCACACGAACAAAAGAAAATCCATACTACAATTATTCCCACGCAGTGAATTCAGCTTTAGTCGTTTTCAACCGCCTTCTCTTTAAAGCCGAGGAAGCCCGCTGTTCTGTGTGGATTTTGAGGTTGTGTGATGATGCTGCAGCAAGACAGTGCTCTTTCACTGCCTTCACATTTCATTCGGTCTCCCATACCCACCGTCTTGTTTGTCCCTCTGTCCAGACCTGCTGTCCTCTATACACCCAGACTGACACACTGGACCCCTGCCACACATTTCACCTGTGGGAGACACTGATCGGACTAATCCTTTTTCTCCAAACGCACCATGCAGCCTAGATCCTCCAACAATTAGCTTGTACAATAAACCCATTATCCATAAATCCATCCGAGGTCTCTGCTCCAACCCATCGCCACTGAGTCCCCCCCCGCCCCCCCCAACACAACACAGCCTTCCCTGCTTTCTTGTGGTTTTCTGTCACTATTAACTAACAACACATTGAGGTTTGTCTCTGGATTACCACACATCTTAACGACTACACTTGAGTTGACTCATGATCTCTCTATCTGTCCACATCGCTTTCATCTCCATGTGAATCGGTTTGTCTATTATTCTTCCTCCCGGCCTCTCTTTTCAGACTTCCCAGTGACCACCGTGGTTAAACCATGGGCCTTCTCCATACACCTCACTGGAAGAATCCACTGACTGAAATAATCCCTTTCCTCAAAACACACCATTCCATCCAGAGCCCCTCACAATTAGCAGCCCGCAGCCAGATAGCCTATAGTGAAAATAAGCGTCTGCGAGTCAAAACAAACACGTGCCGGGCGAGGGGTGCATATACCCACAGCAAGCCGCCAAGGGAAATATTTTCGGGCCGCCTTGTCATGCTGATGCTACAGTGGAGATGGTAGCAGTGATCTCATCTGCTAAATATTGTTTTTGCCATGTAGGCTACAGGCTCTTTTTCCCCTTGTTCTGCACACACAAATGGAGTGTATTCTTTGCGCCTGGGCTATAAATTAATGTTTTTGTGGGAGCCTGTTGCTAGGGGCTGGAAAGGGTGGGGGAGTGAAGAAAGGGGGGCAGTGGCCGGGGGCCAATTAAAATACAGATGTCTGCCTGTCGGTGTAATTCCATTCAGCCATGATTTACATTTAGAACAGTCACCCAAGGCCTGCCACTCTACGCTCGCGCAGGAAATCGAAGCTGACTCCAACCTAATGAGAAAAGTGAACCTCCCGAACTTTTACGAGACTCTCGTCTGAAAGGTGCCCTGCAACTTTGGCCATAATATGAAAGCCCCTTCAGCTAATCAACCATTGACAGGGGAGACCTGTGCATTAGGAGCTCAGCAACCTATTTCACTTTGTACTGCTGGCGTGCACGGCGGGAAAGTTGCCCTTTGTTAATACTCTAGCTTGGCAGCCTCTCCCATAAGGATAATCCCTGTCAAAAATTTCACCTCATTTGGAGCAACATGTTCACAAAGGTACTCTAAGCTAAGGATAAATCATTTTTGAAAAGACCGAAATGTTCTGTTTGTTGTTTATATTTTTATTAAAAACTGCAGAATTGGCATGTGATCCCCATGGCTGGAACCATAGCATTACAGAGGATGTACAACATCCATTTCGGCCTGCCTCCTCCCAGCCAGGATATTTAAAAAAATAAAATGTAATGTAGGGAGCACAACGGAATGTGACATCGCAGGGGGTCGGTGGGGTACAAGGGACAGAGACAGACTGACAAATTAGCTTTTTCCCCAATACCGAGTTTGTGCAGCCCCGATTCCTCTCCTTGATTCCAAGCCGGGGAGTCGAGGAAGAGACTCGAGGAGAGAGGAGTCAAACAAACAAACATCAGACATCTTTGCCTCGGAGCCGTCGTTTAAAAGCAACGTCAATTAAATATGAAATGCGGCACAGCTGCATCAGCTGTTCATTGTTTTGTCATACGCTGAATATGATCATGGTCATCAGAGCTGTCAGATGAGCAGAACCGTGTTCATGACAACTTCTGTATTTAATTCTGAATTCAGTCAACGTGGCATAATGTGATGAGAATGTACGGATGTCATACATTTTTATTTGTTGCATTTAACACACATGTATACATTTATAATATACATTACAATATACACACATTATGGGTTATATATAGCTTTCATGGCTATTTTAGTTTAAAACGCTACAAATGTTTGTATGAAGATGTATAAACACACTATATGTTTCCATACACATAATATTCCGGTTTTTGCCCTAATTCCGAAAAAGACGATATTCCCGACTAAGCTGTTTACATGGCTGATGAAAGTAAGTATTCCACTAGTATTCCCGTTTACATGTAGCCGTGCAAAACAGGATTTTTTTCAAAGTTTACCAGCGGCGGCGGACACAGCGTCCCTCTTTCATTCCTTCAACCAGCTTCTTGAAAAGGTCGGCATAGCGATGTGTGTGCATATCCAAAAGCCTGTTGATATCCAAGTCTTTGATAATGTTTAGAAGTAGTAGCTGTGTTTCTCCTTCTTATCGGGTCTCCAGCCTTGCAAACTGCTGGTTGGTTTGTTTACAGCAACCATAGCAACGCACAGCGCTGACCATAAGTCTGCGGTGAAAACCCAGATTGAGACGCATATTCCGAATGCCTGTAGGCTATTCACCTTATTTTTAAGGGAAATACGGACGCAGCCAGTTGATGGATTTTTGTTGCGAGACTTCCGGTCGAGCACTTCCGCTCACTGGCTAGCTAAACCAGCTAAACTCACTTTTCACCGTAGCGGTTAATCCTTCGTAACAACTAAGTTAACAAATCGTTATGGCGTCGAGGAAGACCGGGATTGTTTGTGCAGTTAGAGGGTGTCATAATAACTGGTACAAAAGAAAACTTTACTTGGAGCAGGAGTGTTTTAATCACCGAACGCGTACGAGAGCTGAATGTGGATGCGATGCGCCCTTCGACCTTTACCCGCCGCCGAAGAATAAGGAATCCCTTCGCCTGTGGTTAAAAGCTTTAAATTTGAAGAAACCACCGAAGCGACCGTATGTTTGTTCTTTTCATTTCGTGAACACAAGACCTACAGAAGACCACCCGATACCAGAAAAGTGGCTGGGCTACGAAGTCCCAATAAAAACGCATCAATGAACAAGAGCTTAGACTTTTACTTATCTGGAAAAGGTGCACGATCTGTTAATTAAAAAATAAAAACGTTAGTCATATACTAAATTTTATTTAACAAATGCTTTAGAAGCCAATGTTTTCATCAGCTCTTTAGCACTTATTTGTATTGTCTGGGTATCAAATATAAATAAACTCGAAGCTTCAATGTAAATCTTAATCTAATTAATCTAATCTAAAAATCTATATTATTTTAATGTGACAAACTTGCATCAAGAGCTCGGTGAGTACACATCAGATTGGTACAATGTGGTGTCAAACTTGAAACTTCAAGCCTAAACATTATGAGGTAGGCAACAGTTCAGTTAACGTTTTGATATCAAATTGTAACGTTAGTTCAATCCCAAAACATTTAGCACTGCTATCTATGTAAAATAAACTGACAATCTAATCACAACGAGGCAACAGCTAACGTTAGTATATTTTGACACTGAACCATAGACTGCATATAAAACTGAACAGGCAATTCATTAACCTACCTTCCATAAGATCGCCGCTGCGTGACTGCAGGACTTCCCCTGTCCCGCGACACAGGAGCACCCGGCCGTCTCAACAGTGCCGGTAGATGTAGTCAGGATCCATGCAGAGTGAACGTCAGACTTGCTTTGGCTTGGTTGAACATCAGCCTTCATGAATAGCAGGTCATCGATGCTGTTGTTATTGATTAACACCTTCCCAACTTTTCCACTGTGAAGGTACTGATACGCCTCTGTACTTTTATAATTGCGCATTGGAGACCCATCCGCACCAAGCGACAACACAAAATAATTAAATATGTCCTCGTAAGTGATCTGAGGCCAGTTCTTCATGTCATCCTCCCACTCATGAATTGTTTGAGGGTGTGGCACTGACCTGCCATTTGGATTATGAAGTGATTTTTGGAAATGTTCCCACGACATAGTTAACCAACCTAATGTTTTGTGTTAGTTTTGCCCAGGGAAGCAATGAAACCTAAGTCCCGCACAAAAACCGGAAGTTCGACCCATATTTACTTCCGCGTTCGAAAATAAGGCGAATAGGCTACATGTCCTAACAATGCCTTTTAAAACCCAAATAATACCGGAATAACCCACATGTCTTAATCGGAAAATGCTATATTTGAAAAAAGGCCGGAATATCCAACCGGAATTTTACATGACCTGTATCACGTTCAGAATATTGTCATATTTGGAATATTAGTGGAATAGTGGTGTGCATGTAACCGTACTGAATGATATTTGGATCGGCTCTTTATCTGAATCCGTGTGTAGGCTTAAAATTGTTCACCCTTCACTAAAGCTTAGATCGGGCCCAAAAAATCAAGCTTGACACTACCCGAGCCCATGCACATTGTGTCCGAGCCCGATTTAAACCTGACAATTTTTTAATACGTAGGCCGTTATAACTGACGTTCTCAACTACAATTCTGAGTTATTTGAACTAGAATTATCTTAATGAATAATGCAACAAGGATGAAGCATGTAAACTGCGTTGTTTGTCTATTCAGAATGCAACGGATCGCAAATGGATCCGAATGAAGAAACGTGAAAAGAAACTCAACCCTTGCTCCCTCCCTCAGCCGAATAGTGTGGGTAACAGATCAAGGCAGCAACATAAGCTCTGGAACCGTATAGGAGACTTTCTTGTCTCGATCACCTAATTAATACGGCCCTTTGATCGCCACGGTCTGCATGCCGACCCACTGGCCACACTACACAGAGCTACGGGAGAAGATGGAGAGGCAGAGCTTTCTCCCCACCCAATTATGCTAATAAAGTAATGATTACAAAAAACACAAATGCTTGATCAAGGGCCCGGCCCGGGCTGAGGATAGTGGCGGAAAATATCGTCCGTCAAGTTCGGGCTCGGGCAGAGAATCTAAACCCTACCATCCACCCACCTGAATCAATTATTTGCTCTGATTTAGAGACCTGCATGGACATTTCACTACCCCTTTACAGTCCCCGTTGGCTATGTTGCTTTTTAAATGATGTATTGTATTAAGTATGAGAGGCTGCTATTAAACGTTTCCATGCGGGCAGTAATGTCACTGCAAAACTAACTGTAGTTATAAACTCGACAGCGGAAACAGAACTACCGCTTTAGCTTCTGACATCAATGAAGTAAGCTGCTGTTTCTCGAGCGTCTCTGTGGGGACGCAAATGAAGCTGTCCGACAGCAACTCTGCCACGTTCATATTTTAGAGAACGTTAATAATACTTGAAATGTTACACTGGGTATTATTTCACCCACCCGCTATTAATCAGAATGTTAATTCATATGATGCCGACGGACCCGATCCGTAGATAGTGTAGTCTATGGGATTATCTGTACAGCGCAATAGAAAAGTAGAGTTCCTCATTAACGTTGAGTGATGGTTTGACTTTCATAGGTACTTAATCACTGCATTGATTTGGTCAGAACAAGACATAAAGCACTGTGAGAACACATTGTGCTGTGCTTGTCAATAACAGTAATCCCGTATATGGAAGGGAACAGGATATGTTCTGTCCACGGCAATAACTCACAACTTTCTTTGCCATCCGCTGCTTTGTATAAGTACTTCACCAATATCCTTGTCCGACCGATGCCTTATTAATCTTTCCCAGCAAAAGGAGTCTCGTCGTTTACACCCAACACCTCACCCAAATCAGCTCTGGCTTTTGATTCCCATTTTATAAGGAAAGGTCAGTACAGCAGTGATTTATAATATGTTCTTCTGTAAATTCAACAAGGTAATCCATCAACGCAAAAGAAGTGGGAGCTCCGTAACAAACATTTGCCTCCTCAAGAGCCCGTGAGTGAATACACAGGAGGGATATTACATATGAACGTACGATTGAGAAATATATTTGAAAGTCAACAAAAATGGTCTGCACAGGAAAGCCAGCAAAGTTCCGAAACTCATCTGTGAAGACAAAAACCAGAAGAAAGTCGGCTAGTTCAGGAGACTTATTGCTTTGTTTCTGACATCTGTTTATTCATTTTAGAGCTCCCTCTTATCTGCTTTAAAATCCAATGCATGACCAGTCCCATCAGTGTCGGTGTTGCCAGTAATTCTTCTGCAGCTCATCCAGCTGTACTAAACAGGATACTTTCCTCGGACAATGCAGCCAGGAAGCAGACTGTCCCCGAGGAGTTCATCTGTGGCACTGTGGTACTTTCTACCCTTCATGGTCAAGATGTGCAAGTCATCCTTAAAAATAGAGGAAACGCACAATGCTGTTGGAATTCTGTGCTCGCTTTCAAAACAATACCCCTGACCTAACCCCTGGTGTAAATCATCTGGGACTACGACTTGATGTGGACAACAAAGAGGGGAGACCTTACGTGGTATTTTCTTCTTCACGGTCGGCGGGGGGAAGCTGAGTTTGCTCGTCCAAGCCCCTGCACTTATAAAAGAGGAAACATAAAAACAGTAAAAGTTGTGGAACTTTTTTCCGAGCCTCTTCGCTGCAGACATGAAGGAAATTACCTCTTTTAAGATTTTCCCTGTGTTGCACATTCCTGCGTGTGGGCGGCTTGTGGGATTAATGCTAACGGATGACTTGTCTTATTGATCAAGGAGGAGAGCGGCTTCGGTGCGGAAAGCCAATCTCCGAACATAATATGACCCCTCTCGGATGGAAGAACCGAGGCCCGCTTTGACACCGTATCCCACATCTGAGCCCTCGAACGTGGGCCCTTTTCCCTCTCTTTTTTTTTTGTGCTCTCCCTGTGCCAATGCTGCACAGCGTGGGGCGGCGGAGACGGACACGCAGTGACATCAGTGAGAAAGGGCGGGAGGGAGGCACTTCTGAGGCGAGCCTCGTCTCTAATAAAAGGGGTGATCAAACATGTTCTTTGCCTGTGAAAGAAAATATTATGCTAGAGAACGGCAGAACAGGGTGATGTAGGATGAAGAGCGAGTTAGGTGCCAATTTTGTCCTCCAATGCGATTCCTCTGATTTGGTTTCAGGGATGGTTGCGGAAAATTAAAAACAAATGTGCTGCTTTTTGGTGCGCCATGCACCCCTCATGGATCTTTCTCTGTCTTGTTGCTTTTTTTTTTTTTTTCTTACTGTCTTTTTCTTTCCAGGCTGCTCTTGAAGATGGAAACTTGCATCCCTAACATCCCACCAGAAGCAACAAGGCCGTTTCCCATAAACAAGTACACAAAGACTTTCTCTCATCTCAGTCAGTCAGAAGGATTGTGCAAACAAACAGAATAACCATGGAGACAGACAAAGTCTCACTCCTCCCTCTCTGGACTCGAGTATGAAGTGCATGAATGGTGGGATTACCCTATAATTTTATTGTTGACATTCTTGAGCTGTCATGGCGACGGTCTGGGCAGGTAGCTTGAGTCCATTTAAAGTGATCGTCAGTTGACAACTGGAGATTGTGTGGCAGAAAACAGCCTTGAATGCTTCCTCGGATGCTCTTTTCAATCTATTCATATTTCTGCATCTACGTCAGTATTGTTAACACATTTTCCTTATGCACACACACACACACACACACACACACACACACACACACACACACACACACGCCTACCTTTCACCCAGCTGACTCAGCAGGGCGGCGGTGATGATGCATTCTCCGAGGCAGGGACACATGTGTGCGGGGAGCTGACTGGCTTTCTGTGCGCAGCGGGATGACATCATCCCCAGGGTGCTAATGATTGGGTGACCTCCTCCCGTTGGCTGAGCTGCCTGCCGAGCAGAATACATAGCAGACGGTTTCCTCTCTCAGCCTCCTCTGTGTGACTACTGTACCTACTTTATCGACGGCATTAACTCGAGGAGCGGCTCGGGAAAAGCCGACGCAGCCAAGCCAAACCGCGCTCCTCATAAGACTGTATTATCTCTGCAATCTGAATCCAATTAACAGCAAACCCACTCAGAGTTCAAGCGCCAGAAGGGGACAGAGTGTCTGTCTGTGTGTGTGTGTGTGCGTGTGCGTGGCGGTGAAATCCGGGGAGATGAAACAGCAGGAGAGAAACAAATTACACCATCTTTCCTCCGTTTTTATTGAGAATTTTCTTGCCCCTTTTGTGACATTCAACAATGGCTTTGTTCTCTGAGAAGGGGAAGGTGGCGAGGCTCACCTTTCTCTGCTGAATTCTCAATTCCCTGACAGCACCAGAATGGCAAGGAAGAGAGTCCCCCCTTTTCTTTTATCTAATCTCATTTTTCACTCACGTAAGGGTCACCGGAGTAGCGGGGAATCACTCCTCGCTCGGTGCCAGGATAATTCAAACAAAGACATGTTTGCATGCAAGTTTTTTTTTTTTTCTTCTTTTTTCTTTCTGTCCCTTTATCCTCTGTTGATACAAGGACATGGCCATCACACACAGAAGACTTTGAATAGACGAGGCAGTGACAGCCGGGGCTCAAATGTGCTGCGGCAGGATATGGTAATGTGAACCAAATGAGTCTCATACGCATGGTGAGTGGCCCTTGAGACAGATCCCTTCCTATGAAAAGGGTGTTGAAACATACGGTAATTGCTCTCAGTGTCGTTTGGCAGCGGTGCACCTCTTTTTATAGACAGGGTAATTCTCCATTATTCTGCCAGCGTTACATTTCAAACGAGAGGGGAGAGGATGGGGAAAACCGGGGCGACGGCGCACTTATAAACTTGAGAAGTGATAAAAAAACAAATGGGCATCGGGGGGGGGGGGGGGGGGGGGGGGAATTTCGAAATGGAAATAACTCATGTACTAGTTTGGTCACGGCACAGGAAAAGCACTGTAACTCGGGACCAAAGGATTTCTTTTTTGTGTTTTTTTTTGATAGTAATGAATATGTTTTAAAAGGAGCACTGGGAGCTGTATGCGTAGGACAGTTATACTGCAAGGTGCTTAGGTAACAAACACGGAGATACGCAGGTACAGCAAACAAGGCTGCCTCCTGTCTTCCAGCTCTGAATAATGAAAGGACTGCAGCGAAACAGCTGCTGGTGAGTCCAGCAAATGAAAAAAAAAAAAAAGGGTTTTTTTGAAGCAGCTTTGAAACTCAATTTCCCCCCACCTCGTCCATATCTCTGACACACATCTGAGAATTCCTGCGTTGACTGTCTCTCGACGGAGTGAGTGTCAGCCTCCTTTTCAAGGCAAACTGATTTGTGGCGAGATCTTGACACGTGAATCCATGAATCAGCCAGGCAGACCGACAGGTTGCTGACGAATGAAGTGCCTCGGCTCCTGCCTCTCCTCTGCCTTCACATTCTCAGATGCCTCACCTTGTGAAGACCACCTTTATGGTTCCAATCATAATGCAATCATGTTTTGGAAATAATGTCAGTGGTTAGCACTACATCTCATCACAGCTTGAAAAGGAAAGCCACACGTCGTTAGTTTGGGGTTCGGCCCTGTGAAATGTCGCCACTGTGGAGTCTTAGGGTGCTTTCACATCTTTAGTTTGCTTCACTTTGTCCTAACCAAGGGCAAGAAATGGCACACTGTAACATTTTTCAGCCATTTTGGTTCCTTTTTTTCACACCACACTGTTTGCTCTGGTCCCAATCAGTTGATGAGTGAAACGAGTCGCAAAATGCAGCAACACAAGTCATGTGACAACATTCACATCATCGGTCAGAAAGTAATCTCGCTTTGCCAGACCTTCCTCTACAGCGCTGTGGATGAAGGTCTGGGTAGTCCACTCAGCATTCCGGGATGGGAGAAAAACGTGCTCTGGTTTATTGGCATTTATTTAAACCAGTCACAATCGTCATTGGTGTCGCTAAGCAGCGGGCAGAGCCACGGTGCCTCTGCAAAATAGCCTCGGGAAGGACCTTGTTTTAGTGGAACGTGTACATTCAAAAGTTGTTTAAGTTGTGCAACAGAAAACTCAGATTGGACAGATAGTCTAGCTAGCTGTCTGGATTTACCTTGCAGAGATCTGAGGAGCAGTTAACCAGAGTCCTCAGAAATCCACCAGAGTTTAGAATGCCAACACAAAGGAAGCGGAAGGTGACGGACATCCGGCCGAAAAGAGTGAAATCCGGCGGAATTTCTGGAAGTGCAACGTCATGGATATAGACTAGTCTGAGGGAAATTTATATAATTATTTTGGCTCAAAGCTCTTATTATTACTCTGAGGAGCTATGATCAAGGATACATGAGAGCAGCCTTCCCAAAAGCCGTGCAGCTGAAACCGTTGCTAACTCCGCTCATACAGCTGACGAATTAACGTGATTCATCAGAGGACGAGGACGTCTCATCCCTCTAAAACACAGTTCCTCGTTTCTTCTCTCCTCCCACAATTTCCTTGCGCCTCTCCCATGCTTCCTCGGTGGGACAGACTAATGCGCAAGGAAGGGAAGCAAGTGGAGGAACCAGGGATGTTCTTTAAGGGATGCATGAGAGATAAATGAGAGAGGTTTGAAAAAGCCCTTAGTCGTTAATGTAGGATCTTGTTTACATGTTGTTCTCTTTTCCCCTACTCTGGTGTTTTCTCCACACTACTCTAGTTCCCCTGAAATGCCATTGAAGTATTCTTTTTTTCGAAGAATGACATCAGGATGGGAGAGAAGAAATGTCTGGCAGCTTTCTCTGAGGCTGGGGTCACAGCTGAGTGAAGTGCAGACTGTGAGCCAGGAAGCAAGAGACACAAGAGTGGCACGTTAAGCACTTTTTTAGCAAGTTATACATATAGATACTGGACGAGATAGATACTGTTAAGAGATGGGCAGACAGATAAACAGTCTTGTCTCCATTGTGGTATGTGTTCAATGTTTTCACAAATTCAATACTGGTATTTTTTCAATTTCACAGTTTATAACTCAGTAGAACATGTGCAGTAAATGGAAACATGAGACCAAGCGATGGAAGTGCCTTTCTTCTCAGTGGCATACTATACATGTCCAAAATCCAAACTCTGTACTCATCAAATGCAGGTTTTAAATACAGTATGGTAATAAATACAAGTCATACAGTAAGTATACTCAAATATACAGTCAGTGTTTGAATGTGCTGTCATGGCTCGACAATGTAATATGCAAAAGAAATGGAGCAGCTGCTCACAGCTGAAAAAATTAATGGCGAGGTGGTGAGACAGCTCCAGAAAAATCTTGGGAAACTAAAACATCTGCATTAAATCTGGAGAAAAACATTTTGCTCTATTTGTGCAGTTTGATTTTCATTCATTTTTTGATTGACACATGCACAGTCCTGTATGTTCATATTTTTGTATACTAACTACTAAAACAGTATTCGATCACGACTAGTATGGATTGATTTGGGACATGCCATAAGACTCTAAAGTTATGCTGTGAAGCTGTACTTGGGCACTACTATGCTTTGTGCTAAATGCTAATGTCAGCATGCTAACAATGACAACCATAATATAATAGGATGATAGGATGAACATCACAAATGTCGGTAGTATTCAGTGTTGCCAACTTGGCGACTTTTCAGACACTCTTAGAGACTTTTTTTCTGAGAAAGTGACTAGCGACAAATTCAGTGATGTCAGACCATCAGGGGAAAAGCGAATTGTAATTCATTCCCATGCATACTGCTCGGAGTAATCACAGTTAGGGCTGGGTACTGACCTTCAATACTTTTAGGCACCAATTAAAATGCCTATCGATTATCGAAAAATGCCTTATCAGTCAATACCATATTTCACTTCCTTATGAGTAAATATTAACAGCGTCATTGAGTCAATAAACATGCCGAACGCTTCTACCAAGATCTAATAATGCTTGTGACTGGCTGTCTAACCTTATACGTTGTAGATGCATGCAGGAAAAACCCTACGGTGCGCACAGAGACGAGGCTCACGTGTGTGTATTTTGAAAGGCTTGACTACTTAGAAACCCCCTATTATACTCTTTTTCAGTGTCATATTTGTACTTTTGAGGTCTACTAAAGTAGGTTTACATGCTTTGATGTTCAAAAAACATATTGTGTTTCTCATACTGCCCATTGCTGCAGTGCCTGTGAAGTGGACGAGAGCAGGGGGCAGCATCAGGGGGGCGGTGACAGAAAGCTGCGGTAAAGTCGGACGGTTTGCAGCCATTTCCAGCAGCCTTCAGTCTGAGCAGGAAGTCAAAGAAACACTCACATCCTGTTAGATGCGACATCCTGTCTGATTCCGATTTAATAATAATTATCAGACCCATAAATCAGCATGTACACAGTCTCCAGTTATTTTTATTAAGACAGAGTAGCTGTCAAAATGCTCTACATGCGATCTGTTGCTGGTTTTAATAAACAGTCTGTAGATGATCTGTAATCTGAACGGATTTAGTCCCTCTGACTAAACGTCACTATCAGCCACACAACATCTGTTCTGTACAGAATAAGTCGTTAAATCAGACAAATAGTAATTAAAATCCCTCTGATTCAAAAACAATATGTTTATATAAAACGTCATCATGTTGAGTTGATTCTTAACCAATCAGCTGTTAGCAGGCGTTTCCCAGCATGCCCTGGGTCCGCCTGGGTCTTGCAGTCGGTGGAAAGCAACTGCGCTGCGTGCCTCTCAAACCTGCAGCCACCTTGATCTCGTGAGGTTACCGTTGCCCACGTGTGCAATGACGTCAGAGCAAGTCGGACACAAATCTAACCAGAATACAACAGGCGGCGATCGCCGGTGATCTGCACAGGCCTGGCTCATCTCGAACGAGCCTAATCTGTCTGACTTCTTGCCCCGCCTTCCTGAAAAGCCCAGTCTGCTCTGATTGGTCAGCTGGCCCGTTGTGATTGGTCAACCAAATTCAAACAAGCCACTGTTTGTGGCTGTGGTTGCTCAGGCAGCACAAATGAAAAATGTGGCTGGCATTCTCAATCAGTGACATCGATAATTAAGGAATGGAGTGTGGGTGATGCATTTTTAGGCACTTGAGAAAAAGTGCTGTCTGTGGAAGAAAAAGCTTCATTTGGAGTGAAATGTATTTTTTTGTACTTTCTACATCCATTACAAACACAGCAAACTATATAACACACTAAAAGATAGTATTAATAATACAAAAAAAAAAACATAATAGGGGCTATTTAAAAAAAATGGTACCATAATGTCCCAATGTCTTTTTGTTAAAATGGATATGCAAAATTGTTATCGGAGGAAGTATTGTTCAGAAACCTGTATTGAATTTACGGTACCAGTCAGCCAGACACGGCCACTAAGGTTCATGCAAATGATACACGATGACGTCACCAATATGCAATTGAGTGTATGACGTCATCTGGCGAGCTTTGGAGCTAGAGTTAGCTCCTTTCATTGGAAAAGGATTGCCAACTCTGGTAGTATTGGTATTGAATGACAACCTCATGGTGGCGCTAAATCAAAAGTCAGGGAGGTTTTATCCTCAAGGGACCATGAATGTGTGTGCCAAATCTCATGGCAGTCCGTCCTGTAGTTGCTATTAGATATTTAAGTCTGGGACAAAATGGTGGACGATAGACAAACGGGCCGACGTTGCCATCCCTGGAGCCACATTGTTAGCGTTGCTAAAAATGCAGTACAACCAATTGAGCTTGGTTCCATTTTGTAAACAAGTGATTTTTGAACCTTCTCTCTTGGGCTGCATATGTTTTGTAGCAAAGCTTATGTTTTACATATTTCATTGTGCGAGCAAATTCAGCAAATATAGGATTTAGTTTAATAGCACACAGAGTAATGAATCTGCTTACTTTTAATTGCAGAAAAGCTTTTGAATTTTAATAGGTTCAGACACCAATCTCCCAAGAATAATTTGGTAATCTATTTTGTCCCTGGAACTTTAACTGTGTCCCAACCCAGCCCCTGAAATAAAAACACTGCGTTAGATAATCGCAGTGTGTCTATTAAAGCCAAATGTGAGGAGAGACCCATGGGTGGGGATCAATTGGATAATTCAAGGGCAAACCAAGCTGCACATCTCAAAGTTTTTTTTTTTTATTATTTGCTGAAAAATGAGAGCACCCGTAAAAGCGGAAAATAGATAATATTACACCGGATGTCAGAAAATGTCAGTCCCTTGAGTGCAATGCCGGCCCAAGGCTTTCAGACTTTTTTTTTTAGCCAAGCTGAAAAAAGGAGACAGACATTAACTCCTTTTTTTTTTTGCATGCCTAATATTACATATCTCCTCTCTTAACTGCCAAAATATCAAGGTGGAAATAACAGCACGTTTGAAAAGCTTTTAGAAATTCTCTACGTGATGATTGTGCAGTTCCTGACTGACTTTCACACAGTTGTTTAAGACGTCTACATCAGCACAGAGAAAAAATGTTAGCAAAATACTGTGTAGAGAAGCGGAAAAAGTGGAACAATGTTTGTCAGAGAGATTAGTTTAACGTAAACAAGGAACATTTTGAGAGCGAGAGGCTGCTCGCATACAATTTGGCTGCCGGCTGAAAAGTAAAGATGACCACAACGATCAAATGCACGGCAGTCCGTGGAGCTGAGAAGGCTGGCCGGAGAAAGTAAATCGCTCAGGCTCAAAGGATTTGACACTGATACACATCAATCCAAACAGTTTCTTAAAAGAAAACCACCGTTAAAATGTAAACGTCCTTACAACTCATGGAAGACGTGACTCACTGCAGTGGGCTATTTATCGGCTATTTTTTCTTAATTATATGCCTTTTATTTGCTATTTTCAAACTATATTTTACAGCAACCTACTCCTGAACTAGTCTTTGTTACTGCCAGTAAAACAATCTCTCTATTAAGTCTATTGTAAATGTTATTTCCTAACATATTCCCCTCATAAATGTGAAGTCCATGTTCATAAAAGCCTGACGACCCCTATATCTTCCAACAGTTCCCACAACTTCATTCCATCACAGCTCTGCTATCTTTACTCCCGTTTATTACTCCCAGATGCTATAAAACTCTTCAGCCCTGTTGCCACCCAAGGTGACGATTAAAACGACGCGCCGGCTCCTTTCGCTGTGACAGATCTCGGGTACAGCATCATAAACACTCTCTTATCGGGACTTCATCATTGACAGCCTCATTCAGAAAACTTCAGCTGCCTCGCCACTTCACACACACACACACACACACACACATTCAAACATACTGTGCATCTGTCATTGCTCCTGCTGTTTGACGTATGACAGATGTGCATTTGTTTTTTGCATTTACTGTAATCTATGCAATGTACATTGGCAGGGATATTGAGTGTTGTGTGTGTGTGTGTGGTTGAGGAAGGTGGTTTCTTCCTGTGCATGTGGGAGTGTTTCTCTGCAGTAGAAGTGTGTGTGTGTGTGTGTGTGTGTGTGTGTGTGTGTGTGTGTGTGTGTGTGTGTGTGTGTGTGTGTGTGTGTGTGTCTCTCACTCTGTTTCCTGTCAGGCTCTGTGGCTCCATGAAAGTCCATCAGGCAGCCAGGCAGGCACTGCTGTGGGCTTATTGAATGTTGGTTCAGGCCTGCAGGGAGGGAGCGCTCAGGCTTCCTTAATCACAGCACAAATGCCTTTATTCATCTTCAGAACAGTGCAATTAATTTCAGTGCTGGTGTCAGAACCTTTGGGGAAATCTGACCTGTTATTGCCTCTCAGAGCCGTGCATGTTCTTTTTCTCGCTCTCGGCGCCAGACAGGCATTCAAAACAAATTCCAAGGCTAATAATGTATTCACATTCACAGCTTCAAGGGACCCACTAAATAAAACTTTGTTTTATATATACAATAGAGCTGTTCGTCCTGAACTCTGCATGCAAAGCTCAAAACTATGTTCAAATACAAAACTCTTTTCTGTTAGCACCTAAGTGGTTTGTCTAATTAGAAAGTGTGCTAATTGTAATTGTGGTAACACTTGGGTACCAATCACCAAATCAAAGAATAACGCTGATGTTCTTCTCTGTTTTTTGCCCGTCTCTCAGTACTGTCTGATTTCCCTAGTCAGTCCCTGGCACTTAGTCTCAAGCCTGTTTGTTACTAATGAAGACGTACATTTTCAAAACAAAATAATTATAGTTTTATTTGAAAAAATAGGCTCAGTAATTTCCTTAAGCAGATGGGCACTATAGTATTTAGCAAAAGTTGCTCAAACAGGAATACGTGGATTTGGGACTATTTCCAGCGGCAAATCAATTTCTATTTCACAATGTTTACAGCAGCAATGTATGTGGACATTTAACTACAGAGCTCATACATCAGGCCATGGCCCTAAGTTGGATTTGTTGATGATACAAATATACAATATAACCACTGTTATACTTTACTGGCCGTTCATATCACTGCATTGCAAACAAATGAACAAATTTGATTATTAGATGACTTCATAAACAGTAGAAACTACTACTTATTAACTAACTTGCTGAAACTTGCTAAAAAATCAATTTGTATGTTGCAATAAAACTGCTACTTGTGTTCAGCATGTTCATAATTAGTGTGTATATGTCTCAAAGCAGCATTTAATTATAGTAATACATACACAGCAGTGGATAAGCACGTTATTTTAAAATGCATGTATTTCAAACGTACATTTGCGATATGTGGGCCAACATCATAACTCATGTTGTAGTAAAAGGTTGAAAAAAGACGGTTTGAAAAACACATAAATGAACATCATCTGTGTCCTATAAAAATGTTAAATGGATCAGATGTGTTATTAAACAAGAGAAAAAGGAAATACAGCTCAGTTTCAAGAATTCCAGGTATTTTGAGTTTGTCATCAAACACTCATGCTGTCACGAAACAAGGCCAGCTTCTTGAAAGCCCCTGCATTCCATTACACAAAAACTGAATGTCTGATGTAAAATATTGTCAAGTCAAGAGGATCATTCTGGATACAATTAAACAAAATGTTCCAAGCTCCCGAGATTTTACAACGCTGTACTTGTGATCCTCTGGCCAAGTGGAGGAGTAGATTCTGATACACCGGCTCTTTAAGGACCTCCGAGCTGCCGCGCTGTTTCTCAGGGTGAATCATGACAGGGATTGATTTAAACCTGAAAGAAACCAGATGCAACCACAGCAGTTATGAATAACTGGGAGTATTAGCAGGCCCAGATTGCTGGCCATACGGCTTCAATAGCTACCATAATCACCAGTGCTCCTAATATTAAAGTGCTTCGTGAGGGTCATACAAGGTTATTAAACATAGACGTGTTATTTATAGAACATGATGTGCTGGAGTTTATCAGTGCTAACTGCCATGGTTAGGGTTACTGAGATGGTTTATACAGTGCAGAGCGGAGTGAATACACAGTATGGACCCTGTGCCATGGCTCACGTGATCCCTTCCTCCTTCACTCTTCCAACTGGCCAGTTACAAAGCTACAACGACATCCACAAGCTCACTCTTTTTTTAGCGACAGATCTTTCATCAAAATCAATCAATGGCGCAAAAAAAATGTTTGACAAAATTCATTCACATCCTCATTATTGTAGTTAACACAAAGCCTCCACAAGAGTCAACTTATCTGACCAAGTTAGCATATATGCTACTTAAAGTCAACAACAAGCCACAGGGAAGAGACTAACCACAACAAAATAATACTTGCCACAGAAACACGATTTTAACCATCTATCCAAGCAACCAAGGGTTTAACCAAACAGCAATGCCCAGGGCTAAAAAATGAAGCCAAGTGCAGAAACCTGCAGTTTGACGAGTGGCCACTTGAGGCTGGCTACAAAAGGGAGTTAATCCCCATAGACCCTGTTAAGATAATTACTTATCGGAGAATAGACAGAAACACTGAATATCTTCTCAAAGTTCATTTTTACTTGCGCAAGCAAGGAGCCAGTTTACAGCACTCTACAAAGTACAGAAATGACTGACTCAAGACTCCAACGGTAGCTTCTTTTAACAGTGAAATCTAGTGCTAATGGAGTCGATGTCGTCGTCTTTATCTCAGTCAGGGAGGGCGTGCTCTGCCCTCAGGAGCATTCCGTGCTCCCCACAAGGTCAGTCAGTGGCTCCCATGTTATCTTGTGAGAGTGCAATTAGTGTTTTGGCTTTCTATGCAAACAGTTTAAATATTAACAAGACAGAGGAATCATAATCATCATTTTTCTAACAGACCCCCCATGTTAAAATGCCCAGCCTTATAATCATTTTTACAGCCTCAAAACATAGTATCTTATTCCCCCCTTTATGACGCCTGTGGGCAATTATATTAAGGCTTAAAGTGCATAATTAAGGACCTCAGCTCCTTCTCTTTGCCCATTATTGGATTAGCCAACGTTGGGCATGGCCAAAATGGTGACTGCCGGAGCCTCTTGGTGACATCACAGAGACAGCGTCTGTATTTTATACAGTCTATGGGTTTAATGCGTCTCCATTAAATACACACAACCACTAGCAGGCTAACTGTAGCTGACGCGCCTATTGCCTTCCATCATGCAGATTTAAGCTAATAGCCTCCCTCCTGAGCTGAGTACAACTCCAAGTAAGTATTGTAGCTAATTAGCTAGTCTAACTGGCATTATAGGAAAACGGATACTTCCAACAATGTTACATACATGACAGTCAAAAGAAAGACGAAAATGAATCATTTGAGCCTAATACTCAACCTAACAAGAACGATTTATAGCTATGTATCTCTTAATAATCTATTTTGTCACACCAGATTTGTGTCTATCTTTTAGCCTCCAAGATTAGCAGACAGTAAATTCCAAGCAAGTCCCATTTGAAGATGTTAAATATTTGCAACAGTGTTTGAAGTGCTTTTCTCAGGTCCGTACGGGAGTCAGTTTAGAGAGCTGACAGGACAAACATCAACAAGCAGCACTTCCCCCAGTGACTCTGAGAGGATGTTGAGTGAGTGAGTGATTGTGTGTGTGTGTGTGTGTGTGTGTGTGTTACTGTGGATGTGCTACATTGTGCGAGCATCTGTATGCGTGTGCACAAGCATGTGTGTGCAAGCTGTTTATTAATGTGCTCACGTGTCTGCCAAACATCTGGGCTCACCTCAGTGTTTGAACATTAACACAGTACACACAGGTCAAAACAACAACTGCCAAATAAGTCATTAGGAGTGAGATTATGAAAGTAACAGCATATGTTCTCGAGAGCTAATCATAATTTGTCTTCGTGTGTTTCCTTCCTCCGTCTTTCCGCAAAATCACTTATGGATGACCCCATTTGTATCCACTCACCAGACGGATTTTTACAGCCTCCATCGTAGCAGTCGCCCAACATTTACATGTGATGGAAGGTGATCTGATGTTTTTTTTTTGTCCAAAACCACTCTGTCTATTCAGACACATTATTTTCTTCAGCGTTGTCCTGAAGTGTATAAAAGACATTTCATTTTACTGCTGTCATGGCACAGATCCCACTCATTCCCTCATCTTTTTCTAATTATGCAGCGCTACGTATTTTAAATTGCTCCATAAAATGCTTTTCATGTAAAAAGTAAGGGCGCAGAACCCAATTAGCGCTGGAGCAATGAGAAAGCATGCTGTTCCTGCTCAATAGAGTCAATTATAACTGGACGTGTGTGTGTGTGTGTGTGTGTGTGTGTGTGTGTGTGTGTGTGTGTGTGTGTGTGTGTGTGTACATGTACGTGTGTGTGAGAGTGAAATGAGCCACGTGGGACTCATCTCCACCTGAATCGACAGAATCACACAGCCAGTGCCCGGGCCATATTTTCATGGTGCATTAGGAACTGGTATTTAATTGCAAGCAGATTCAGTAAATTGATTTAGATTTAGATTGACCTGCAAATGTGGCGTCGAAGAAATGAGCATAAAAGAGCTTTTAAACCAGCATTTTACAGTATCAGTAATTCATTTTGCATTCATAATATATTCCTTTTCTACTTAACAACCCTGTCCTTTGATAAGTACACGGTAGAAAACGTAAAAGAAGACTTGATTTTTTTTTTTTTTTTTTTAAGGAATAGGCTGCTAAAACACTTGGTTAAAAGGTAACTCCAGTTATAACCTGTCTTACTTGCATTCCAATCGGTAAAAACAAGACTGTGCAGAGACACTGAGAGCACAAATGCGAAAAGACCCGAAAACACTGAACAATCAGAGCCAAGTGGAGCCTGATATATATCCAATGCATAACCTGACCATAACCATAAAAACCTTTTTTTCAGTTACCTGGAGTTGATATTGCGAGGAAACGTATCAGCCACTGCAGTATTTCTGGATTTGAACATACTTTTTAGATTGAAAACAGTTTTACAGAAATGTAGTATGAGTATTGTTTACTGTAAGAATTGTCCTTCCAAAAATGACTTTTTTTCTCCAGCACCAGTACTGAGTTTTGCACGCACACACACACACACACACACACACACACACACACACACACACACACACACACACACACACACACACACACACACACACACACACACAGAGTGAGAGGCGCTTACCGGCAGCCAGATTAGGTGTAGTTATCCATTCTCAGGCTGTGCCTGGTCAAGGCCTCTTTGGCTATTGATTTCCACTCCTCACTAACTAATGCGTCTCCTGACCTTGGCTACATATAAGGAAGAGTTTCACCCGTTTAGAGTGGGGAAGGGGAATTGAGCGTCAACAACAGATTTGGCACAAACCGCCTCGCAGAAGCGATTAAGCTCTAAATTTCAATAAGTCATTTAGCCCCTTTCTTAGCTTTCAGGTGGAGTGCTCAATGTCAGATTAATTGTTTTATGTGAGCTAGAGTGCTGAAGATAATTACAACTTTTCTCTCTCTTACTCTGCGGCAGTGGAGACTACTTCTTCTTTCAAATATAACTGCGTCCATCACAATATCAACATGCTTTTGTTAATTTCTAGCCTTTCTTTGTACTTATACATAATACTGTAAAAAAGGGGGGGGGGGGAACAATTCAAATTCCAATTTTCTAGGAATGTCTACCATTTGAAAATACCTGGCACTACACATACTCATAAAATAATATTTATGTATCTCAGCTCTTTCCATATTATGTTTGAAAAATGAAGAAAATCAATGCCTTCCGTGAGACAGGAGCGGGTCAGTCATGTTAATCATGTCCTTTCGTTCTTTTTTCCACCTTCATTTCGCACCTCACTTCCGTTTGCCACTCCATTCGCAGGTCAACGGCACTATTGATTTACACCCCTCACCTAATCACTTAGGTAACATTTCCCCGGCGGCTGCTTTTTCCTTCCATGATTCATCGCCAAGCGGTGAAATCTCCCAGTTGCCACTAATTAAGCGTAAGGTCAGCTTTTAATCATCACCTGCTTGTGCAGCGTGAGCGACTGCCCTTGCTGATCCAACGCCTTGCTGAAAAGCTCCTATCTGCTGCAAGATGAGGCCTGTCAGAGAGGGGAAAACCCTATTTTTTTTTTTTTTTTTTTTTTGCTCAAGCTGCGATGAATGATTATAAGTTCTCATTTCAGTGGCTTGAAACCATTTGGTTATTGTAGAGTATGTGAGAAAGAAATGAAAACACTGAGCAAAATCTTCCTTGGATATTATCTCACGGCTCGATAATTGAAGTTGACGTGAGCAAATGCTCGACTGAATCATCGTTCTGTTTTTAACCTACTCTGTTTCTTACACTTTACTCTCACAGACACACACACATATCGGTATGCTGCCCAGGACCAACTCATTCCAACTGACGTTTATGTGCTATAAGTGCCACTTCGGTCCTGTGTGCGATGATTTAACCACTTTTGACACTAGCCAAGAACCCTCCCACTCTCCCCCTATACTCCATCTCACACCCACATACACACACATATTAGCCGGTCCACACATGGAACCCTATAATGAGTGACTGTAGGCAGGAGTTGTGTGTGTATGTGTGTACAAAGTGAAGTTCTCTTTGTATTCACCGCTCCACAGGGGGGTCAGAGGTTACGTGTGTCTATGGAGGCGATCATTATTGCTGTTTGGCATTGCTCACTCCTGGGATTTCCAATAAATTAACAGTCTTCCTACTTAACATGACCCATATGTAAGGACACCGCTGCTCCAGCACATGTCATTAACTCCAAAATAGAGCTCATTTCACCCATGCAAGCAATCAATATCCCACACAACCAGACATGTATGACATGTACACTAACAGCTTGCTTTGTCATTAAGAATCCAAGCTGTAAGCCCATGTTTCCTCTCAGATGGATTCATTTGAGACTGTATACTATGTCATTTATCACACTACATTTGCAATTGCCGTTATTTACCTCTTAGCATGCCTGAGAGCCTTTCCGTGATAAATTGAAGCTAAAATAGGAATAGCTAGGCACTTCCAGGAAGATTCATTTTTCATTATTCTCAAGCTTTGCATTTGGAGCTTTAAAAAAAAACTGCTGGTGTATCCAGCGGTTTGAAACGAGCAAAAATGTTTTGCTCAAAAATAGGTCTCCTTCAAAGTCTATACTGAGTTCTTGGAGTTTGGCAACACATCTTAGTTCTTCTTAGTTCTTCACACGTCATTCTCAGGAGGTGTAACACGGTGCTTTATTGGAGGAACGGTGCACGAAAGGAGCATTTACTGGCCGTTGGCCATCAGAGTTGATTCCTGTAGTGGCAGAACAAAGGAAAAAGAAATTGCCCACCAGTGTCCTGGGTGATGTGTGCCTGTGCAGAGGGTAATTGCAACAGGCACAGGGGGACGACTGTAGTGCACGGGGCCAGCATCCAGCCGATGAAAACGGCGGACAGGCAGTCGGGGAAACAGGCGGGGAAGTGGTCCATCCGTTGGAGAGAGGACTTGTGATGGATGGGCTGAAGGAATGCCTCCAGACTCCCTCCGAGAGATTGAGAGCCATTCTCTCAGTGCCAAAGTGGCAGACACAAATGGCTGAGATAGAGCTAAGGTCGCATTGTTATGGACTCCCAGACACTGATGCCTTTCAGGTCGTGTAGCCTCTCTGGGGGTTTGTGGAGACCTGGCTAACATAGTAGAGGGCCGGCTGGCAACCTCTCTCTGAGTGCTGGTAGAGGCTTACGTCTGCCTGTCGAGACGCATCAAAGCCTCCCAGCAAAGAAGAAGCCCAGACCCGGCCAGTCGTAAGTGGAAATGATGTCTTCATAATCAGGACCATTTCCTGGCAATGGTTGTGGGGGGAATGTTTTTTTTTTTTTTTCTTTCATAAAGCGAAAATCCATATTTAAACAGAGTTCATGTGTTAGTCCTATGATCTTAGAAAGTTGAGCCAAATTTTAAACACAGAAACAAGCTCACCCCCACAACTAGGAACGAGAGGAAAACGTCTCTGAAGGCATCAAATGACCGCACTTTGTTGAAAATTGAGTGAGAATGATTTTGTGGCCACTGTGATGGAACCCGTGGGTGACTGCCGGTTGAATACGAGATTTATCTCAAGGGTTAGGCTTCTTAGAATCAAACTAAGTCGACTGTAATAGATAAAATTACTCATTTTTAATTAACATTCAAACTGCCAGTTGATTTTTTTTTTTTTCTTCTTTGGACTCATGAGAGATTTACTCGTTCTTCCATTTAGGCAGGATTCTTCAACATTTTCTATAAAGGACCCCTTAGCTAAATGAGACAGAACAGGGACCCCATACATATATTGTATACAATTGTGTTGCTTATTGTACTAGCCAGGTGGATGAAAATGAATGGATAATTAGGGTTGGGCATCGTTTGGATTTTAACGATTCTGATTCCAATTCCGATTCTTCCTTTCGATTCTGGTTCTTTGAGGGGGGGGGATTTGAAATAGGTCACATGCCTCTTTTCATAAATAACAGGAAAGTTTTATTTTGATTCAATGGTGGGTTGCAGTTTTACCGGGCATTTTCAATGCAAAATAAAGCCACACTAGAGCGCTGCTTACTGTGCTCCATGGCTGCAACGCAATAAGCGCCTAGCCGCTTCGGAAACCAAAACTTGCGCATGTTAAATTTGGAACCTGTGATCAGATTTGAAACCAAATTCTCCAAACAGTTCCAATAAAGAAACGATTCCACTGGAATCGTAATTTTTGAAACGATTCCAAGTAGGAATCGGTTCTTGATGCCCGACCCTATGGATAGTGATGTATTATTTATACGTCATGTTTTAATGTTAAACATACATGAGGAAGGCACCATGAATCCTTAAGGTTAAATGTAAGTTTAGATGGCTACTATAGTGGCAACCTTAACTTACCTTATTAGTGAAGCCTATCATCAATGTTGTGTAAGTTAAATGTTACACACAAACATGAATAGGCTGATTTGTATGTTGGATTCATGTTAGTGTATATTGCTACCCTGCAGTAATTCTGAGGATCCCCCCCCCCCCCCTGTGTGCTAAAGTAAAAGGAAATCTCTATTTCTACACCACTAACAAGGCTCAAAATAGCACCACACTTCCACGGTAGCATAACGAGGGTCCCTACATGTTAACCGAAGTATTGAGAACTTTGTAAATGTACAGACAGTTTATTAAAAAGATAGTTTTGAAAGTACCGTTCGGTGTACAGGCAGGCGCCATCTTGGGAAAACAAACAACGAACGCCGTGCTTGAGCTATGTTACTGGTTACTGGTTGCACGGTGTTCGTTGTTCAACTGGATGAATGAAAACATGTCCCAGAGAACGCTCGACTCAGTACACGTGTTATTAACCGTGTGCGTTAAGGTTCATTTTGCGCCGGATTTTCCTTTTAAAGTGACTATATGTAACTTTTGAGTGTTTCTGAAACTCTTTGATTTTTCATATAATGATCTTAAATGACCTGTAACAGCAAACAAGACTAACAGTGAAAAGAACACTATTTTTAGGTAGTTTTTAGTGCTGTTGCCTGACAAAACGATTTACAGCACTAGACGCTACAGTAACACATTCTGACGGGTCACAGATTTCTTATCCAGCCAGGTAACAGGTAGCAAGAGATTTCTTTATATAGGCTAGGCCTAACTGTATTTTTAGAAGTTATCTGTTGTAGTTATGGCTAATACTGGGGCAGGGCCATCACAGGAAAGAAGGAAATTAAACAAAGAACAACTAAAAGCTAAAAGGGAAAGTGAAAGTTGAGGGGCGACAACGCGAGTCACACTCGGTCGGGCTTTGAGCAGATGGAGACAATTACGGGATTGTAAATTATTCCAAACCCACCCCGAATTGGCCCTCATGTATTTAATATGTATATTTCATTCATAAAGTAGCTTTACAATGCGCGATGTGGTTGTACGTCAGTAGCCGACATTAAATTACGTCCACCTTCCATTTAGCGTGGACGTTTTATTCCTTTCAGTCCGTGTTTGCGTTGGCCTACTATTCTCTTTCCCCTTGTCGTCCTGTATTTGTGTGAAGCGTCCGTGGGTTTCATATAATGCGATATATTATTCTAAGTTATTATTACGTTGGTTGCTGCAACAAACTCTTAATGCTTTGGATCGTGACAATGTTACCCGGTTTAGCTCACGAGACATCCATAGTACACTAAGTTACCGTATGCAACATTTGAAATGCAACGAGGGATCTGTAACGTATTCTCTTATTGTAAATGAATGATTTTCTGTCTGAGCAAGACATTCATCGCAACTATATGACCTCCTGGTAACGCTAACTCAGTAATCTACAGTGGGCAGTAAAGCACCGTAAAGAAAAGATCTTTAACACAGCAGGTGTGGTAAAAACACTACCGCTAGCGGCCGCTACAATCAACACAAACTGAAAGTTACATACAGCCACTTTAAGGTAATAATCCCAAAGATGTTAGTTCTGGTAAATTTGGTGACACCTGTTGTCACTGGTGGTAATGCTAAGAATGTCTTAATAATACAAACCCCAAGAGTTTTGAACGAAATAGCCTTGCGTTGCCAGATCGCTACGCCGCTTATCTATTCTGGGATAGATGTATTTCTTTAAACCAATCACAACTGTCTTGGGCGGCGCTAAGGCCCAGATGCAGCAAAGGGGGGGCCCTTGCATAATAGATAGCGAAGTTAGCCGAAGGGGAGGGAAATCCGGTGCGTGAGAGACACAGGCTTCATCCCAGTAAATCCGTACATCCGTTGAGCCAGCATCTAATCCTGCATGGGAATGGTGGACTCCGCCGCTGACATTTCAAACTAAAATAAATAATGAATGGAAGTAGATTTAATGGTAAAAGCAGAATAAATGTCAGCCATAAATAGTATGGACCATTGGGTGTAATATGATAAAAATCATATCAAAGGATTTGAAAACTTGGTTTCTTATTTCTCTATAACATAAACTATCCATGACTAAATAAACAACATTTAAGTTAAAGTTTGGATAAACCTTTATTATATTACACAGTATATGAAAGGTGTAATGAGCCAATACTACAAAATCCAGCGTATATGCTTCATCAGGACTGTGTGGGTGTGGTCCGATTAGATTAACAGTGGTTGGCAACATGCACGGGAATATGTGACGTCCATTTTTCCCAACTGAGCCCTGTCAGCTTCAATCCAGTGAGACAGACAAAACTAAAATATAGAAATCTCTAATATGAAAATAACCAAAACTGTTCACATGAAAGAGTTGTGTTCACGTTGGACCCCATCAGCCATAGTAGAAACCTGAGAAAATAGGTTGTTAAGCTGCCTACACGTTAGGCAGCAAAACTTCAAAGTTTCAATTAATTTGACTTTGATCTAGATGTTGCTGACCTTTCAAAAGCGCAACCAATGAGATAACAGCATGTCGCTACCTAGCAATGGGAAATAGCCTCCTTGCCACCCTCGATGACGAATACTTGCGCTAGCGGTGCGCAGAGAGCAAATCGCTAATCATGTGTAGACAGCTTTAGGATAATTTTGGGGGGCATTTTAGGCCTTTAATTGACAGGACAGCAGCTGAAAACAAGAAAGGGGAGAGAGAGGGGGAATGACACGCAGCAAGGGGCCGCGGGTCGGAATCAAACCCACAGCCGCTGCGGTAAGGACTGAGCCTTTGTACATGGCTCAACCAGGTGAGCTACCAGGACACGCCCCCTTTATCAACCACAGTATGTTGATAAATGAATGGAATTGGAATTCCAATCTGCGTTTAGTTGAATTCCTCTTTGAAATGATGCAGGTTTCATCCCATAGGACAAGCCAGTTCATTAGCCCAGACTTTTTTTAATCAGAAATGCGCTGTAACCGTTTCCAGGTGATCATCTCCCCAGCATCTCCATATTGGAAAAACCTATTCTATCGGATTGATTTCCCTGGGAGACCTGTCAGTTCTCATTCATTTTTCAATTTGCAACCGCATCAGCGCGGCCCGCAGCCTTTGTTGAATCATAAGATGGTTGTTTTCTTGGCCACTGCCCTGCATCCTAACTGCAAACCTATGATCTCGCTGCCAAATCAACCATGTGATGTATTGATACGATGCAGAATTGTGATAGATAGATAGATAGATAGATAGATAGATAGATAGATAGATAGATAGATAGATAGATAGATAGATAGCAGGCTGTTTGAAAACACAGAGGCCTTTTGACAGAATTGTGCCCTGCATTGATTTAATTTCATAGTGAATATGGGTGCTGTTAAAAAGTCTGTCCCCATTTCTTCCTCCTCTTTCTTGCTCTCAAAGACAGACAGGCTCAGAACAGCCTTTGTCTTGATGTATTAATTACGTGACACTTCTTTCTCCACCTACATGAAACAAAGAGGGATAGATGATGGTGGGGGGTGGGGATATTTCTCGGAGCATGGGGAACAGTTCGGTCCTCTTCCTCCCATCACAGCGGCAGAAGGTGCAGCAGATTAGGTGTCAGATGATATTTAATGTGAAGAGGGCCTGTCTCTTTCCCTGACATCCTCTCCTGGGTGCACTGCTGCACGGCGCCGATACTCCACTGCTCTCACTCCAGGTCTCATCAAATGGCACTCAAGTCCAAGGCAGGGAGAGAAAGAGAACATACGGCAAGCGGGAAGAACAAAGATAGCGAGGGACAGAGGAAAGAGAGTGAAGAGAGGCTGAGATGGGGGAGAGAAGTCATTATAAGAAAGTGAAAGTGGGGGAAGAAGAAAAAAAAGTGGGAACCGGGAGATGCGAAGGGAATTCGTGATGAGATGGCAGGGCGGGGAAAGCGCATGAGATGGAAGCGTGAAGAGAGAAGATGGAGGGAGAGAAGGGAAGAATCCCAGTTTTTTTTTTTTCTGCAAAGACAACACAAAGCTCAGACTCTTTGATGAAGCCTACAGTGGCAGAATGGTTGTGGCAGTGTGGAAGATAAGGGAATGAGAAGGTGATGGCCATGGAAGAGCTGTGAAATACCCCGGGATGAAAATCCCTACCCCAAGAGAGAAAATGCAGGAGGAAAAGAACCGTGGGTCTTTCCTCAGATGTGTTTCCTGGATGGGAATGGGCTGGAGCTGCAAGAAAGCGTGAAAGGATGCAGGCGCGCGGGTTGTGGAATCAATTTAAATGGTATCACTCCGCTCCTCCTTTTTTTTTTCAACTTCTCCTCCTACTCCACCTCCCTTTTCACCTTCCACTCTTTCAGCCTCACTGCCTTCTCGTCTTCGCCCCCTATTCCACTGTTTAGTAAAGCACTGCAGGAGAGGCAGAGAATACTTTATGGCGCTACGGCAAGGAGTACAGCTTTGCTTTGACGGTGAATTTACTGCTCTTTACACATCTAAGCGCTCTTTTTCTGCATCAATTATATTCTAGAAAGACATCAGGGGTAGCTGCACACATTGGTAGGGTAGGTTGTTGGCATCTCTCTCTCTCTGAATGAGGGTTGTTTTGCTCTTTTTATTATAGGCAGTAGTATATTTTGGGGTATTTTGAGCAATTGTGTACATTGCTTTCGAACTGAACGAATTCATTAAGCAATGGATTGAATCAATTCTCTACGGAAGATGATTAGGGCCACATGTGAAAAAATGTATTGAGTTTAAAGTCAGAATTCTGTGAATAAAGTCAGACTTCTGACTTTATTCTTTACCAATACTTTTCTTCAGTACATGGTTCCTTTAAATCTATTGACCGAATTCTTATATCTCTCAGCTGTACTTTGGGACAAAAGGTAATGTTTAAACATTAGCATGTTTTCTCATATGAACTTCAGACAATGTCCGGACCAAATTCACACATGTAGCACACAGCAATCCGCGTCTTTGTCCGTGCCAGACATATTCTAAGTTAACTGGAAATACTTCAGGGGTGTCCAACATACGGCCCGTGGGCCAGAACCGGCCCGCCAAAGGGTCCAATCAGGCCCACTGGATGACTTTGCAAAGTGTGAAAATTGTAGAGAAGTCATTAATTCCAATTCCAAATTTACCACTTTAATCTCAGAGAATATCCGAGTTCTTTTTCTGTAAAGTTTTTTTTCGGAATATAACCCCTCTCTCCCGGGAAGGTAGATACTAGCTAATAAACACGTGATTGTTCTGTAAAGTATGAAGTAGTGACAATATAATCTGCGAGTCAGGCAGCTAGACGCTCCGCTTCTGACACGCTCCCGGTGTGGTGTGGCGCGTGGAGGAGGACGGAACAGAACCGGAACGCAGCACAGACGTGCCCAGTGGAGAATCATGGTCAGTGTGTAACATGATGTCGACATGCTTAATCTGCATTCTAACTGCACAGTCTTTTAGTCTTGTACAGATGTTTATCTCCTTAAGATAGGATTCTGGACTCCATTTGACTATATAAATTGTGGAATGTCTGAGAACCATTATGAGAGTTGAGAAACAAGAATGAATTCATGAGTTACACCTGGATTTGATTTGTGGGTACTGATACAGTATATAATAATGAACTCTAGAAGTGCTAACCCAGATGGAGCGAAAAAAATGTAAAAATGCTGTAATTGTATATAAGATTTTCAAAAACTGCATGTCATGGTACTTTGTACGAGTCTTGCCATATGTGCCACACTCACCCAGTCAGTGCACGGGGAAATGACACCTCTGGCGTTACAAGTGATCTGGCAGATGGTCAACTCTGATTGAATTCTCCCCTCATTTCGTCCCTGCCTCCACAAGCTTAACTGCAGGTCTCACATCTTGGCCAATACTGTCCTTTGTGTCCCACGGGCATGGAAAAGCAAATGCTAGCTGATCTACACAGAAAGTCGATGCCCGGCAACTCCCTGTGGTTTTGGGCACTGTCCTGAATAAAATCTTTGGACTTGATTTACCTTTATTCCCCCTGACAAATGGCCTCAGACGACCCTCTCTCTTTCGCTGGCCCAAGTTTGCATTGACGTAAAACAAAGGAGAAAAGTGTATTTCTGCTTACATTTTCTAAAATGGCAAGGATTAGTCTTTGTACTCAGCTTGTATCTCTGTTTTGTCGGCCATGTTACATTCTTAGTGTTTTTGTGCATCAGTATGAAGCCATTTCTCCATGCTTATATAGGTGTGTGTGTGTGTGTGTGTGTGTGTGTGTGCGCGTGTGTGTGTGTGCGTGCGTGCATGTTGATGTGTCTGTGCACTCATGCTGGCATCAAGAGCTAGAGTGTGCCAGCGGGGCGTAGCCCTGTCTGTCCATCTGTCAAGCCTGGAGAGGTCCTACTCTGCTGACTCCTGTGGCTGTCAGCACACTTTGCCCTCCACAGTGTGTTGCTCTCCTCCCATCTCTCTCTCTCTCTCTCTCCTTCCTAACCTCCCCCTTCCTTCCACCTCTCCTCCTCCTCCTCCTCACAGCTGCCTCCTCAGCTGTGTCCACTGGCCAACGTCCCACTCCTCAGAGCATGTCCTGTTTATCTCGCACGGCCCCAGCAGCGCTCACACCCGCACGTTAGCACACAGAACGCACACAAATACTGTATGCAAGCCGACACACTTAAATGGGTATGCACGTAAAATGAAATTACACAGACACACAACCACACTGTCTTTTCTTGTCTTTATACATATCTGCTATTTAGGTATGATGGATCCAATGTCACAATAAGAACAATACTCTCCTCATATGTTGCAGGCTTATTCCATTTGAAAGCAACTGCTCAATATAATTGCTGATCCATTTTGATCTCAAGGTGAAGAGGGAAGCTTTGTTAACCTAAACCAGTCCGTAACATATTTTCTTATTGACCTCAAGTGGGAAACTTGGCCTCAAACTATTTTTTAAATTTTGCCCAGGTGTTGAAAATAACTATACTTAAAGGGTAATTTCTTTTTCATGTTTTTTCAACCTTGACTGATGTGAACAAGAAATTGGTCCAATATTAAGCCAAAACGCTGTAACCGGTACCTGTACTGCAATGTAATCATAGGGCAAATGTTCATCATCAATTTGGTCCACTAAAAGTGCTGTTTTGCCACTGACATGCTCAGATTGTTGTTCTGAGTGTCTGACAACATTATGGAAAGGATTTCTACAGATATAGACCTTTTTGTTAAAAAGTAAGATCCTTTTTTGTGCTGAAAACGGTATCATTTAAAAAAAACACATGTATAGAGCCAGCATATTTTCACAAGTAAATGGGTGAATTAAGGGTTTATTTCAACCAAACCAGAGTGGTGAATTTTGGAACAGTGGAAAGACGAACCAAGACGGCTTTTGATAGTTTTATTTTGTTTTTGTCGACGTTAAATGAAGTGTGTTTTACAATGATAAAATTACGGTTTATTTAAATGGAATCTGGTGGATAGCGATTTTTGGGGATGTTTCATGTTAAACAAAAAGGATCTTACTCTTTAACAAAAAGGTCGACCTCTGTAGGGATCCTTTCCATGCTGTTGTCCGACACTCAGAACAACAGTCTGAGCCTGTCAGTGGCAAAACAAGCACTTTTGTGGATGTAAATTTAAGGTGCGCAATTGCCCTAATAACTTACATTGTAGCTTGTATTGCGTCTTGCTTAATACTGGACCAATTTCAAAGATTGTTAAGTAGTTAAGTCTCCACCTAGATCAACCAAAAGATTGAAATGTCTCTTACATATTTATGCTTGAGTGATAATAATCCAATAACATAACATATCCCTCAAATCTACAGACCACACTGTGAAAAGTTTTCATTGGAACTACTTTTTACCAAAAATAGTCTGAAGTACAAAGACTGTTGAAAGCAAGAAATGTGGAAACCCTGAAAATGGGCAGCTTAGTGAAAACCAATGCAATTATGCATTTCACTGGCGCACGTCTTATTTAGTTTAGTAAAGTAACATGTAAGACTCGTTGTTAAAGTGCCACTTATTGCTAGTGTAAATGCTGCGCTTTATTATTTAATGGGATGTTTCATCAGTTGGAAAAACAGCATATTTAAAATATTGATTTCATCAGTTTCAATGAGGCATGCGCATCCATTTGAGCACACATTACTGTAATTATCATTGGCAAAGAAATACGGGCTCAACAGTATGAAAACACAAGCCCAAAGGCTCACTGAAAAAGGGAGAACACCTCTGCAACGGAAGAGTGGGCACCCACAATAAAGCAGATTTCATGAAGGTAGACTGAGTCTTGTCTTGCTCTTTCCTTTTGTGTTTAGAAAGCATATCTCCTCCATCCACGACCCCAAGAAAGGAGAGCTCGGCGCTGGGCCTGCTGCGGATCTACTGCATTCATCTCCAAGGTAAATAAACACCCGGTGGGGGGAAAAAGAAAAGATGATATATAGATGAACTTGCCTTAAGCATTCTTATCATTACAATAACACGGTTTCCCATGGTTAGAAATATGTTGTTTTGCTTGAATAAAATTTATTTCTGGGTGGAGATGCAGAGAAGTGCAGTAGAGGGGAAGTAGACGAGCCAAATTTAACATGTCATAAATTACACACATATTCTTCGCTCAGCTTGCTTTGATTAGTGGCCTTGGCAAATGCACGCACATTTTCCAGTAGAGGCAAATTGGAAGATCAGTTAGTGCGCTGACACGATCTCACTCCAAGGTGTGTGTGTCGAGCTCCACTTCCCTTTTGTGACTAATGCACGATGACAGGAAATTAGAATGTATCAAAAAAAAACAAATTTAAATCCACAACTTTAATCTCTGTAAATACATCAGTAAGTGACGAGCATTCTGTGTGTTTGAGATGCATTCCTTTTAATTAAGAAAATGGATTGACTTTTCTTTGCACGGAGGCAGCCAAAACCGTGCCGGGGCGGGTGTTTTTCGGGAATGATATCAGGCTTTGAAATGCTACACTGGCTCGTTGAGATCCGCCAATCACGCTGACTTCTCCCTGGCTCTGTTTCCCGACCGCAGCGTGATCACGAATCTGAGCCGGAAAAATGCAGCTGGATTTGGCAGATGAAAAACTTTGAAATTGAGTTTGACAGTGTTGGAGTAGCAGTGAGCGATACTTAATACGGCGGAGAGGAAGGAGAGGACAGAAGACGAGGTGAGTGATGCTGCGGATCTGGATTGTTTGTGCCTTCGTGCTGGGAGGCATATTTTCTGCCAAATACAAATAAACGGACACACACACACACACACACACACACACTCTACATGCACAGGAATAGATGGATTATTGCATCAACTGGGCACAGGCCCCAAAAAGTGAAAGGGCCCCAAATCTAAAAAGTGACTGTTACTTACATGTCTTGTTGGAAAGTCTAAAAGCTCAATCAAAACTATGGATCTCATAGCTCCTGAAGTCATGTGTCTGCCAATACTTTGGCCACAGTGTCCCTATATTAAAATGAATAAAGCAGTTTAAATGCTGTATGTTTGACAGCAGATCTGCTCTGCTTTGAAAATACAGCTTCACGTATCACTGGTTTCCTTAGACAGTTTTCCCATAATATTGTGTGTGTATTGTTTGTTTCCAACCTGGAGGTCGGGGCCCCGCAAGTGGCCGCAAGATAAACCATGAGCAGTCGCAAGATGATTAACAGGATAGAAAAGCATATTTCTGCTACACAAAATCGATTTATTTTTTTTAATTTTGGCACATTGCAGTGGTGACAGTATGCAGGAATTCATCATTTTCTGTTGCATGATTTCATATTCCTTGACACCTGTCCACCAGGTGCCTACCCCTAGATTCCAGCAGGCGCGTCTGCGCTGCGTTGCAAACATCGCGGCCACTCGAGACAAATGCTTGTGAATTCACCAGCCGCGACACAGGGACGCAGGATCCCTACAGAGAGAGACCATTTTGTTTAGAAAAAAATCCTTTTTGTTTAATTAGAAACAACTCCGAAATCACCATCGCCAAACCAACCAGACTCCATTGAAATAAACAACACTTTTAGCGACAGCGGGTAACTTTATGTTTATGTACAGCACACTTATCGAGGAGTCGGAGGCTGTCAGCGGCTCAGTTGAGAACAGGAATCCTTCTACTTGCCCTTGAAGTTTGTAGATTTTAAAACATCCAAGAAGATAAAAGGTTGTACGAACGATGTGAATTAGAAGTTGAAAATGAATCCCATTTTCTTTTGTGTTGTCCTTATTACGATGACTTAAGAACACCCATCCTAAATGAAATGTCTGTTCAAAATCCTGCAATGTTCTGGTGTACTGATGGCAAGCAAATTAAGTGGTTGTTTGGATTTAATGTTGAAGACTTTTGTCTCTAAAGCATGGTTAAAAAAAAAAAAAAAAAAAAAAAAATTAATTTATGTTGCTATTCGCTCTCTTCACTGGCTACCAGTTGCTGCCCGCATCCGCTTCAAGACACTAGTGCTTGCATACAGGGCCACGAGCAGATCAGCCCCAGCTAACATCCAGGACATGGTCACACCCTATACCCCAACCCGCCCACTCCGCTCTGCATCAGCCAACCTGCTTGCTGCCCCCTCACAGCGAGGGAGAACTAATCACTCAACGAAATCCCGACTATTTGCTGTCCTGGCTCCTAAATGGTTGTGCTCCCCATTGACATCAGGACGGCCGAAAGCCTACGCATCTTTCGTCGAAGGCTAAAAACACATCTCTTCCGACTGCACCTTGGATAAAAAAAAAAAAAAAAAAAGATATATTCTCAAAGCTGCAATTTCATATGGCTCTTTGTAGTGTTGCTTATTTACAGCTACTGCACTTACTACTTGCTCTCTGGAGTTTCGCAGACTCGCAGATTATATTGTCTCTACTTCATACTTTACAGAACAATCGTGTGAGTATTAAGCTAGTATCTACCTTCCACTCCAAGCACTCCTGCAATTAAACTCCATGGCTTCTCTTTTCTGGTGTTGTCCTGATAAAAAAAAAGATCTGTGATGTGTATTATGTTTTTCAACCTCCAGGATTTTGTGGCGTTGTAAAGGAGACATAGGCTATACAAAATATTTTACTCTCGCTGTTTCACTCCTACTGCCTGGCAGTCTGAATGCCCCGCGGCTGGCGTGAAAATAGACCTGCAGCATATCTTTAGCGGAACAGGGAGCCGCTTCTGGGACGCGCCGTGCCGCAGCTGGTGGATTGTCAAACACAGTGGAAATTAGGGGTTAAGTCAGCCACTATTCTTAAGCACACAGTCACAGTGTGTTAAAAAAACAAGAACAAAACCAAATTAATTAAACATCAAGCAGAGTGGAAAAGACATCGCAATCTACCTTTTTAGCTCAAAGTGAAGACATTTCTTGTCACTCTCCTGCTAATTTTCAACTCCAAAACCACACTCCAAAACCATCTACACACACTGCCCCACACACACACACACACACACACACACACACACACACACACACAAACACACAAGCACGTCATTCTGTAATTACTGCTCCTTTGTATTTCTATCCACTTGAGTGTTACTAATAGAAAGAAAATGAGCAGCAAGTCGAACGTGCTTTGAAGTTTGCCAGCAACAATTGAGATGATTGATAGTTGGGTTTTTGTAAATACTAGCAGGATGTTGCATCTGGAGCATAAAATAACAACGTGAAACAGTATCAGGGAGAAAAGGCAATCGGTTTTCTGCTCAGCTCAGATGCTGCCAATGCTGCACGGCCACATGCGCAGATGCATATGCCTGTAAAGTCGTCCACACGTGCACGAATGCTGACAAAAACACAAACACTGGCGAATAAACTGGAGAGAATGGGAGAGAAAACACAAAGTGCATAGTTAACTAAATCCGTAAATAATAGAATACATTTGTTCCTGGTGGAACAGGTTCTTTGGAGGATGAGACTCTCGGCGGTTGCCATCTGAGAGATGAGAAGGAGGGAGAGGGCAAGAGAAAAGAGAGTCAGAAGAGAGAAAATAAGCACAGCTCATCAGTTTGCTCGAGATAGCAGCTTGGAGGGGAGAGATAAAGCCATTTTGGCACAGTAAAAACTTGCATCCATCACAATGCTTATCGGTCACTTGGGAAAGGTGCCTATAATAAATCGTCAACCGCAGCGTCAATAGCTCAAAGCCAGACAATGGGAGGCAGTGGAGCAGCACTCTGTGCTTGTTTGAACAGTGTGACTTATTTGGAGGGCAATCAAACAGAATGGAGATATTTAGAACGTGAGCTCACTTCATATCTAGCCAGAGGGAGATATGAAGGAGCAGTGATGGCTTCCAGGTTTTTGAGGAGAGCGCGGGTAGAAAAGGTGAAGTAGATTGTGGTCGCTTTAAGACAACTGACAACCTCTTCGTCTTGTCTTTCTCATCCCGCTGAGGGTCAAAGGTTCAGCTACCTCCTGAGATTGTCCGCACTCTGTAATAAATAGGGAACCTGTTGATGTCAGGTTTCAGTTCAGATCATGTACAGCATAGCTTAAAGGGGCAGTTCACTCATAATACTTCCCCAGTTGTATCTGGCCATGGAGATAGTTTTAGATTTTAGTTGTCTAAGGTTTTAAGATATCTGGCTCTGGGTCTTTTTAAAGCCCAGTTCTGCCTTTGTCTACAACTGTGCCATTGTGACCAGTTGACAGTTGGTAACTGATTTGGCCAGCTGACTTTGCCATCGGCTGTTGAAACCTTGCGCCTGTGTTGTACGTCAGAATCAAATGCCGAGGGTTGTGACGAATTGTCGGTATTTGACGCCCTGGGAAAGAACGGGCTGATAAGAACACAATCAGGGATAGGGCTGGGTAATGAAAGCAGTACTTTTTAGGCACCCACCAAATTGCCTCCTTAGTATCGAGTATCGAAAAATGCTTTGTCATTCAATACCCATTTTCAATACCTCGAGGAGTAGTCTCATCACTGTCAGTGAGCCTGCAGCATGCTTCTACCAAGATCTAATAATGCTTGTGATTGGCTGTTTTACGTTACATCTCATAGAGGCACGCTGAAAAGAAAATCTGCTACGCACAGGGCTCAAGCAGTAGGAGCTGAAAAATAAAGGCTGTGTCTCAAACCGCCTACTTGCACACTTCAAACACTTAATGTAGTTGTAAGTATATAGTGTAGATAATGCAAAAAGTCAGTGAACTGAAAGTACCCGCATGAGTTCAGTGTGGAACGATGGACACTACGCGTATTGAACCTGCGCCATCTTGACTACAAAGCGGAAAGGGGAGGGACCAGGGACGTCGACCGGCAGCGGGTCACGTGGGTCTGGCTTCTCCCGAATTTCACAACCGAGCTTAATGGCGGCCAGATGGCGGCTCGTTTGGAATACAATCTTAAATTTTACGAAAATAGTTCACCGAAACGTGTTTCTGAAAATATTTTAAGCGGGAAATTGGTTATACAGTTGCTGGATCTGTCTGTTTTTTTGATCGACTAGGGTCAGTTTAATAGATTTTCGTCAGATTTTGAGAGGTGGTGAGCCGAGCCGACCGCTCGTCATTTACGGTAAGTGTTTTAACATAAGTGTTCCATTTGGGACAATACTAACCATCAAAAGTGGCCACTACGGCAGTAAGTGGTCAGTGCACAATAGCGGTGTACTGACCGAATTATGCGGAATGCCAAATAAAGATTTGTTTATTAATGTTGTAATGTCTTTTTGTTTTATAAAATCGGTGTCGAAAAAAGTATTGTTTAGGAACCGGTATCAAAGTCGTTATTGGTATGGATCGTTACTGGTATCGAACGGTACCCAGCCCTTATCAGGAAGCAAGCATGGTTTCCGTTTCTGCCCGTCCACACTAAAACACAACCCCGGAGTTTCAAACCTCTCTATTTTAGGGGCACGGGAACGCCAGCGTAGTGTGGACACGAGTGGATGTACCCTGAGTCTGTTTCGCTTCGTTTGTCGGCTTCACACAGCAGAGCTTCAAATCCTGCTCTCAGAAATCAACAGGTGAAAACATGAGCAATCGAGCGTGTCAGTAGTCGTATTACAGTGAACACACACCAAGCGCGTATGTACCGCGTATGTGCCGCATATAGCCGCGTAACGCAGCTTTTTTTATTACGCTGCCCATGTTATCCGTTCTTCGTCGGTCCGCACGCCACAGCGATCGCTTCGGCATCACCGATGCGTGAGACGTGAGCAAATGTGTCAAGCCAGGCAGGTAATCGCATGCATACAGGAAGAACACAGTGCAGCCGGATACTTCACAAAAATAAAACATTTCAAAATAAAACACTTAGGTTCACGGAGATTTTGGCTGTCTTGACTTCTCACAGCGAGACACGCGATCAGGCACACGGAGAGAGAGAGCGACATACACACACACACACACACACACACACACACACACACACACAGCCACATATAGGCTACGATTACCACAGTTTTCCCCACTCATCCTGTCTCTTTCTATCGGAGAGAGAGAAAGAGAGCCGAGAGGTGAAGGATCGCTTTGTGACCGGCACGTAGAAATTCACGCCCGGTATGAATGGCCAGGCACGTATCTATTCTTTGCGGGCTATACGCGACACATATGCGCACGGTGTGTTTTCACTGTTAGAGATCCCGAAACAATTCGAAAATGTTACTTATACAGCTGCCAATAACGCATCATCAGAGCAGTGCTGTATTGTGACAGTAATGGAGAGGGAATGGTTTGTCAGGAAGTTAGATGCTAAAAAAATGTCTCCAAAAAGGAAAGCGGTTCATGACTTAAGGTGGAAGTCAGACGAGGGGACGCAACGATCACGAAGATGGACAAGAGGATATTATAGAGTAGGTGATGTTACCCGAAATTCTCTAACCAATAATAACTAATAAATCAAACATTCATTTGGCCTTTCACTTTCGCCATTTCCTTGGTCCCTTTGGGCTGACCCTTTAATTACGGGGCATGAATTCCAGTAATTAGTTTTCATACACTGAATCGTTTCTGTTGTCAGAGAGGGAAGAAAAAGAGTAAAACCAATACATGAATATTATTCAGCTCTGATTAAATGCCAGGATCTTTGATACCACATGTCTTTGTGATCATATCAATGCAGGTCAGAGTTGAGAGAAAAGCTCAAGTACCACCACAGAGATGAAAATACTGCATTGTTTGCTTTCCTCTTGGCCAGTGGATTGTGCTGCACACACACAACCCATCACAGCGAGTGATTATTTTTTTAGTACCCATGCTGCCCTTCTATTTTCATATTGGCAGTGGGAGCAAATCTGCTCTGTGGGGATTGAAACATTGGCCTGGGAGAGCTGCGCTAGCTCTGAAGACAGACGGTAATCCTCTGGCAAACCCCTGCTCATTCCAGCCCATCATTACATCTCCGTGACCTAGAGCGCTGCTTCCGAAAACCCCCTCTTCCTCCCTTCCTTTGCTCTCCCGGAGAGAAAAATGATGCTTCCCTCAACCTTATTACCATTTCAAAGATTTCCCACAAAATCAGTCCACATGGCCCCGCATTAGACTGGTGGCAGGGGGCACAGTGCTCTCAGATTCCAAAATGTCTCTGAAAGTTAAGACACTGTGAGGCAAAGCAATATTTTGCTGCTATGCAGCCAAACACAGGGGCAAGTATTCCTGACCCGACTTCAAAGTTGCAGTGGGGAGCGAGGCAAGGCTTAACCGTCACGTCCTGACTACACAGCAATCCAGGCCAATAAAGAGACACATACACAGATTCTCTGAAAGGAAGGACTTTAATGATTTGCTCTTTCCATGATTCAATACTTCTATAGTGGCCTCTGCTGAATAACCGAGAAGTAATTTTGTTGGCAATGAATGCTTGAATGCAAGTTCATTTAATTTGTTGGCCCTCACTCAAACTTTGATTCAAGCTGTTATCCAATTTAATTGAAGTGGTTACATTGTTTCTTGGGCGCATTTTGAGCAGAGAGAAATCCGATTTGCCCATACAGGACTAGCTCTTTAGTGACATTTAGGAAACTGTGGCCTATACTCTGTTGTCACAAATGGCACCGCAGTGAATAATCAGTTTTTCAGAGGCGAACTGAAATGTGATAATAACGCTCAACAATGACGGAGAGTCTCCTGTGGAACTACAAAGATGGCAAGGAAGGTGAACTTCTGAAGGAAGCTTAAAAACAAGTTCACCTTGCGACTTCAAAAGCATCTTGACACGTTGCAGTGATGTGATTTCATATTAAAGAAATACTACAAAAACGTCCATTTATTCTTCAATTCCGAAGGCATGAAGCACTGGTGAGAGGATAAATAATGCTGACACTTCTTTGCTGTGTGCAAGGGCATTCATTCCATCTCGGGTGTGATTGAAAAGCCCTAGTGCCTCTGGTTCAAAGCACTATTACATGGTACTGTCTGGGTTTTTCATCTCAGATGGGTATCTGGGGGCTGACATGGAGACAGATAGGATATCAGAGCCAAGGATGATACAAGGATCGCCTCTGAAAATCAATCGGCAGACAGTCCTACATTGGTCTCGCCTATTTATTTCTGCGTCACTGTGTGCAAGGCCCTTCATCAGTGCAGGCTTCTGCGCAAAGCCCCACGCATAAAGCCACATACGGTCCCAGTGAGCCACACAGACAGAGAGAGGCATATGACATCCTCTTGTTTTATAGTTCCCAACAGACAAACCATGGCCGCCGCACAGAAAGAAAATAGAAGATAGATATGCATATTAAGAATACAGTACCCTTTTTTATTTACCAGTGTCAATTCTTATGCAGAGAGCATTCGTATAGCATTCCTATATTCCATATATTTAAGAATTTTGTTTGGAAAAGACCTTTTCTGAATTTTACGTTTTAGCAAAAATGTAAATGGTGAAGCCTGGTTTCCAGTCATGTGGAACATTATGTTTTTGTGTTGCAGTGTCTATATAGGGCTTACAAGGGTCTGTGGTTTCTGATCTGGGGATTGGGACCCTTGAAGGGGTCACAAGATAGATCTGAAGGGTCACATCATTTACAAAACAGGCCATAAAGAAAGCATCATTTCTCTACACAAATTATTTTTATGACTTTTTTCAAATTTTGTTTTACCTCTTCACGCCCCGTAAGACTAAACAATGTGAGAAGGAAAACACTCTTTTGTTGAATTCTATATATTTCATAGTTTAAGTTGGTAACCATGCCATACCAGCTGCAGCAACTAATCAAAAGTCAATTAAAAAAATAGTTGCCAATGGCATCATACACGTTATACTCCAGTGTCACTCCGGCCTAATTTCAGATAATTAGCATTAGCTAAATCGGTCATCTTGAGCAGATTGTTTTGACGGACACATGCGTGATTATAGGTCAAATTAAACTGACTGAAATACCTTCCATCTGTTTTTTTCTCCGTTTTGTGATGGATCTCGCATTGCCAGACCTATCTCTGCAGTGCTGTGGACTAAAGTCTGGCTACACCACACATACATTTCTTTAAACCAATCAGAACCATCTTGGGCGGCGCTAAACTCTGTTCACAGCGACAATGGCTCTGCAAATTAGTCTCGAAAGGAGATTGTTTTGGTGGAACATTTGCACGCAAAATAAAACGCCACATAAAATCTTAAATGAAGTTAACTGTTCCCACAACACAGTAACGTGAGCTGTTTAAATTAGCTGGATACATAGTTAAACATGGTCATTTGTTCTTACCAGTGTATCGTTGGGTGTACTTCGTCCACAGCAATCCCACCAATCGGTCCCAAAACGTCCCAGTTAGAGAGGAAATTCTTTGGAAATCTTTACAATCATTCCCAGAAAGAACCAAGCAGGCCTGCCTTGTTGCACCATCCATATTTTCTTCAAAACTTGCCATTTTAAGCATGTAGCTTGCTAACTTGAAGTTTGTTGTTGTTTCCTGAAGGGAACGGAGTTTGAGAACGGCAACACACAGAGGGAGGAGGGCTAGGGACATCCGGCAGCTCTGGATGTGAGGCAATTAACCTGGAATTGTACTGCTGTTGATCCAGACTAAGGTTAGGGCTAACTCTGACCCATTATGAACATTATCATTATAACTTTAAGTTTGTTAAATGTATCTAAATTTGTGGCCGGGTTAGCTCAGTTGGTAGAGCAGGCGCACATATATAGAGGTCTATACCTCGACGCAGAAGGTCCCGGGTTCGAGTCCAAAATTACATTTTTGTGCCACATTCATTGGCATTCCCTACCTTGCATTTGCAGTGAAAACATTTTCTCTCACAGGAATGACTTGTCTCTTGTTTTTCTTCTGCTGAGTCGCTCTCCAGCTGCAGAATACAGGTACTGAACACAATAAGGTTACACATCGTCTCTGTTGGTTGCTGGAAGTTACAAGTAGAAGACGGAGAGATGCAGATTCATGATAATACTGCAAGCTTTATAACGAGAGTAAGTAAGTGGAAGTGCATTCAACGGTGGATTGTTTTTCTATTCTTACTGTAGGAGCCAATTGTTTGGTTCCTGGCTCTGCAGGTCAACAGCAGCTTTTCTTACACTTCCACTTTTCCGTCCTTTTATGAAGAAAGCTGCCTGTAAAGCAAAGAAATAAAGCTTGCTCTGCTGACAATGTGACCTTTAGAATTTCTGAAAAAGATGGCGAAAATATTCCTCACTCCGTAACGCATTACATCTAAAGGTTAACGACTCTACTCCATCTATTCGTCCCACAAGCTCTCCTTCCATCACTTCACTTGGCAATGATCCAAGCAGAGAAAAGTCCGCGTTTGCAAACTAAACACTTCAACTGCTAGAGAATTAGCAGGATTAATTATCCTCCAGGCAAATAAATAAATAGGAAAAGCTTCTTGGCTGCTGCTGAGGAGTGAAGAGGAAAGTAACAGGTTGCTGAACCATGTTAACTGCCCTGAAACGCAACACTAACAAACAGGTTTGTGTAGGTTAAGTTACAAGCTGGGAGCAGAAAAATACCTGGATTAGCTGCTTACTTGGTGTCTTAAAATCTAAACCCATTCCAGGATCAAGCTCTCCTCAACAAGGTCTTTCCTGTTAAAGGTGCTCTAAGCAATGTTGGGTGACGGCACTTCTTGTTGTCGTTTGAAGTATTTTCAAACAAAACGAGGCTAGCTCGCCCCTCCCTCCTCCTCATCTCGTCCCCTCACCCTCCCTTCCGTGTTTCCACGCACTAACCCCCCCACCCCCAAATCCTTCTTGTTGGTTATTTGCTGGAACGGTGGAACACTGTTATGTTTTGAGGTGCAGGTTGGCGCTTGTGGATCCTGGGCTGTCTACAGAGGCCGCGTTTTTTTTACAGTGTGTTCAGGGGACAGGCAGCTCGTGGATAGTGAGGAGATGTTTGCTGTATGTGACAAAAAATGTTGTAGCCTAAAAAACACATGACATCGCTTAGAGCACCTTTAATAATCCTTTAGGGCTAAGAGAGAGGAGTCATTATTTTTTCGTTTTTCCTTTTAAAGCTGTAATCGTAGATTTTGTTTGGTCACTCAGGTGCAGCAAAAGAAGATGTAAGCACAACATTTAGAGTATCAGCTTGTAAAGTTCTAGCAAAGATATGGTAATTATGTTAGTAGACAGCTGCCTATTTACTGATCCAGCAGATGGAAAACAACATTAGCATTCATTCGGAGTTGCGTTTCTGGACACCTGATGAATGTAAATCCAATATGCTACATGCTACGCTAGGTTCACCTGCTAGTTGTTAACTTTGGCTGTCTGCATTAAGTCCTGGGCAGGTAGCGTACAGCGGGTGATCAGTTCTGTTTCGCCAGCTGCCGCTGGAAACAACATGGATGAGAGCAATAAGACAAAAGCGTAAAGTTGGGGTCGTAAAGCCATAATGAGCTGAAAGATGCTCAAACACTTGCTAGAGCTGAGGGAAACTGCAGAGCCTGGTGGTGGTCATGGGGCGGCTGTGGCTCAGGTTGTAGAGTGGTCGTCTGCCAGTCGGGAGGTTGGTGGTTCAATCCTTTGCCCTGCAGTCCCTGTTGATGTGTCCTTGGGCAAGACGCTGAACCCTGAATTGCGCCATTGGTGTGTGAATGTATATCTGATGCGCAGGTAGCACCTTGTATGGCAGCCTCGGCCACCAGCGTGTGTGTGAATGGTGCCTGTAGTATGTTTAAGCGCTTTGAGTAGTTAAGACTAGAAAAGTGATATATAAATGCAGTCCATTTACATTTGATAATTTTGGGTTTGTCACAATGAGCGTGATAGCCATTGAAAATCAAATATCACGATAGTCTTAACCAAATTCATCCATATCCATATTTCGACAATATTGTAGGGTTGACATTTGGTGCTTTCACAAAATATTTTTTTACAATGAGATTTTAGATAAATCATCATCAATAATGTGGTAAACCATTTCAAGTAAAATTATAGAGGAGAACTAAATATATTTTTCCCAGCTATATACTGACTGTTTACATGCATGCACAAAAATAGTGTGATGTTGTGGCTGGGTTGGGTCAGTGGGTAGAGCAGGTGCACATATACTGAGAGGCTTATTCCTCGATGCAGAGGTCCAGGGTTCGAGTCTGACCTGTGACAATTTCCTGCATGTCTTTCTCACCTAGCTGTCTTATCAATTAAAGGTGGAAAAAAGCCCCCCCCCAAAAATAGTGTGATGTTAAAACAAATCTGTAATTCTTCAAATTATATTCCCTCAAAATGTTTCACAGCAGATTTTCTCAGAAAATTGAGTTAATATGTGCTTGTTAGTATCAATTTAGACAACATAATTGTATATCACGATATCTCAATATAAGATTTAATCACGATATGATGCCATTGAAAGAAGATAAATTATCATATTGAATTATTGCCCAGCCCTACATTGTTAATATGAAAATAAAATGGTAATGTACTCGAGAGGAGTGACAACCGATGGGATTCTCTTCCTTGCCAAAAGTAGGTGTCCCTTCTTTTCCAGTTGTGTTACTCTTTGGCAAAATGCTAGTGCAGCTTTAAAAATGAAGTAGTTGGAAAGGCATTTACTAAATGGCCCATAAAGGAAAAGTACAGAGCTCAAATTATATATACAATGTACTCAGACAGTATACTCAAACAGAATTTAACAAACAGTACAGGCAAAAAAACTTGGGCAGTCATATATTTTTTATTGCTTTGACTCTACTCCAGCAGATCTGAATTAAAAGAATGACTTTAAGGTTTATGTGCTGACTGACTTGACTTTAAGGGTGTTTGAGGTTGTTCTACCACACACACATTATTGGGTGAAAAATGGATTTGAATATACAGACAAGTCAACGAAAGGTTTCCAGGGTCACACCTTACTTAAGCACTAAGCAGGTCTTTAAACGCCTTCAAGTAAAAGCTGCTGCTTTCACCTCATAGTCAGTGTTTCATTTCAAATCCAGTGTGCTGGTGTACAGAGCCCAAACAAAACATAATGTGTCAATGATGTCTGTAGTGAACCTGAAGCAGAGCATTGACAGTGTATTATTTCCAGCCCTTCACTGCCTGTTAAGACAAAGTCAATAGCAGGATTTACATGCATATGGTTATTGGATTCTGGCCAGGCTCAGTCTTATTGGGGTTAAACCGTTTGCATTAACCTGTTTTACCTCCAACTACTGCTCCCCTGTTTGCATAAATAAAACAGATAACTCAATGTGACTTTATTCCTACGGCGTCTAATCCACTTTGAGTTGAGCGTTCCCCAACAGAAAGCAGTTTAAACAGGGCTCCACACTAACTTTTTGCCTTGGTTGCACTGGTGCGCCTAACTTTTTTATTTAGGTGCACCAGCACACCCAAATACATTCATATATATTATGTAAATGATTTTGGTGTAGGTAAATACTTTTTAGTTGAAGCACAATCATACTGCATATAAAAATAAAAATATTAACAAAAAAAAATGTTTGAAGTGCTTCACTGAGCTGCCAAACTAAAACATTTTAAGTAAAACGTTTCAAAATAGAAAGTGTTACTGTTTCAAAGTGCTTCCCTGAAGTGAGACCTAAAATTTCATGGCTCAAAGTCTTATAGCCGCCCCCCCCCCCCCCCCCCCCTCCCCCCCATGGGTCATGTAATGCAGCGGAGAGGACGTTAGGTGCACCGGTGCGACCTAGGAAAAATGTTAGTCGCACCCTTTAAACTGTTGCTTTTTTTAATTGTTTTAATTGGCTGATCTCATGGTACATTTGTATTTAGTCGTATTAGAATAAAACAGTATGAATTTACATTAGAATTCAACCTAACTCAATCACACAACTGAACTAAAAATTGTATGACATTTTTTTATTTTTAAATGCGCTTTTTGGCTTTCTTGTCAAGAGTTAGGCCTACATGAAAAGACTGATACCACTCTTATATTTGTACATTAAAAAGGAAGCTACATAACACACATAATAGCATAACACCTGAAAAAGATTGATTTGATTGGAACAAAAAACGTCTAAAGACAATATTTTGTGGTTTTCTTGACCCCCGGTGCAGTGATTTTCTGGAGTCCTAGTCACTACACTTGGCCAAGAAACCGTCCCGCGCATAACCCCGATACTTAATGAGCTTTAGAGGTGCTCAAAGTAGGATTTTGTTAACTTCGGACAGATCCAGGAAACTTATCATGATAACATGTTGGTTTTAATGCAGTTCTGGAATGGATTTTACAGATACAAATTCAATCTAACACCATTCTTTATGGGGAATCCAATAAGCATGTCATTATTTTCTTTTGGTTTATTTAGACAATACTAAAGAACAGTGTGAGGTACGAAATGGAGAAAGAGCTGTGGTGGGATTCGATCCTTTTGGGCTCACATGTGTTTCTGGGTGGAGATAATGATTGTTTATGTGAAATTTATATTATATAGTGTATGAAGCAATAACAGGAAGGACTGACTGTGCCATTACATATGCTTTTGACTGTGGTCTATCATCACTCTGAGAAAGTAAAGGCGGTCGGCTTTAAAGGCTAACTCAGCATGATATGACGGCCGTATTAAACAGACCCTGGAACAGCTTAGTGGCGTGTATTGCCTTACACTGAAAAATCCCTTTAACCTTGAGATGATCTGGGATAGGCCGATAGGTATGCATCTGTCAGTCGATGGTATAGTATGTCCAAAATGTTACCGCCTCTGCTTATATTGGAAAACATTTCTTTCCTTTTATGGAGTAAAGCATTTACGTGAAATGATACTGTACTACTGACATAAGTAGTAAAACTCAGTTTTTATGGTTCTTTGTTCTCTTTCTCAGACTTATGCAGTGCTTTGCCAACCACACACACACACACACACACACACACACACACACTGAAACCACACAATTATTATCACAGCTTTCCAGAGGCAGCAAAGCAGCTGCTGTTTCACTTGATCTTTTATAATGGGAACAGCAGCAAAGAGTCAGAAATGACATCTCGGCTCACAACACTATTCCAACACTTCCTATAGCATGACCCCAGAGTCACTGAGAAAAAAAGTCTGGCTGTTGGTGGAAAAAATAATGTAAAGATTGAATTATAGACCGCCAATAACAGACGCAGTAGGGGATTATATTGAGGTTTGATTGACATTTACTGAATGTGACAGTCTTGCCAGCTGTAGATTTTGTATGACAGAGATTCCAGAACACTGGAACACGATCACGGCTCATTTGCTACCAGGAAACTTCAACACAGTGAATACGACTCAGTGGGTGAATGATGCACTACAGCATTTACGGTGTGTTGAATTTGACCATTGTTAGTTTCATCAACAAAACCTATTTTCTTTTCATAAGGAAAAACCAGATTAAAACATGAAAAAATGAGTACTTAAAAATGAAAACTATAACAAAATGTGTTTCAATTGTTTCAACTGAAAAAGAAAAGGAATCACAAATAATATGCCTCTGATTGGTAAATTGATCAAACATATGTCTTGAAATAATATGTGTTGACTTAACACTAAGACCACCAGACACGTTAGGGGTAGGCTACCATTACTGCCAAACTCAATGCGCAAGAGTTTCTGTATCTTTTGTTTGAGCTGATGAGCAAATTATGGGCAATAGTTTTTTAATCACAACCCCCAATGGCGTTGGCTCTGGTGTTTCTAGTGTTAAATGGCGCTTCTCCTGGCAAATGTAGAGGGCTGTTTTTGTCAAAAGCAACACAGAAAACCCATCTATTTGGTTTTCTGAACATTCTGCCAATATCATTGTGTACAGAATAGGTATTTAGTAAAAGACAGGAGGGAAACAGCATTAACAATGATGGATTAACTTACATTTTTGAATCACAATGTTAAATGGCATGGGCTGTGGTTGTTCTAGTGTTAAGCGTGTGTGCGTAAGTGTTAAGAGTCTTGCATTACAGGTTAACATGTATGTCTCCGCTAGTAATGTTAGCTAATGGAACAGGTTCTTGGAAGGAAAAAGAGTAACTTAACTAACTAATTTATGGACTAAATGCATCCATAATTCCACTGGAAAGTAGATAAGATGTCAAAACAGCTGGGGCAAACTATGGAAAAATGTAGACTAGCATGCTAACATATAGACAAAAGTTTAATGCAATGAGCTAACGCTGATGTTGCCTACAGTCAGCTATATTTGCTGTTTACATCTGTGGGAACGACTGAAGGGTTAATGTAGGATGTTAGCCACCTAAATCTTCACGTAGCCTACATGTTTGCTAAAGAAATATTGCTGTTAATGTCATAGCCTATATTTTAGCTGCTCGTCTCAAGCTAGTGAACAACTGAGAGAATATAGCTTCTACAAGCAGTGAACACAGGTAGCTGCAATAATGCCAACAGTAAAATGCATCTGTTCAAACAGCCAGAGTTTGGTAACTGCATTTACTGGGGTGAGGTTAGTGAGTCTATTGTATTACAATCCTGTACAGTTAACTAATAACCGTTTATGCTAACCTCACAATAGACAAGAACATCTTGACTTTGATGGAAACTGTACACAACAAAGATGTTGACTAGCCTCAGAATGATTAGATATAACAATTAAAATGCATTGAATCAATTTGCACTAATAAAAAAACAAAACTAAAAGGTATTTCCCATTCAACGGCACCGTTTCCATTCACTAAAATGTGACTTTTTATAGTGTACAGAAACTGGTGCCAAAATGAAACGCGGTTCTAATGGCGTAATTTAGCTCACAGGTAAATAAAACAATCCTGCTAACCTAGTGGAGTCTATTGCTTTCAGCCCCATCATCTCAGTCCCTCTGGGAAATCCTAGCGCATGTGGTCTTTAGTTTTAACTTTATACTATTTCAGCAATACTACCAGAATTTGAATGAAATTGAATGCAATTTTTACACTGATGTCCCTAAAGGTCCTACCAATTAAGTTCCCATATCCTTCCATGTATATTCACTCTTTGCACATTAGATGCATTTTATTATGCTGAATAGTTTAAGAACTACATACATTATTTTAAGCATTTGTTATTGCCTTTATTCTTCATATTTATTGTTTTCACCCCTTAGCTTCTTATTTTTCCTCCCAGATATCAATAGGGCCCCATTGAAAGCCAGAGCATTGTTGTTGCATACATTAATATGTGTCTGCCAACTGAGCACCGCAAGCACACACACTCACTTAGCTTACATTTTTCTTCATTGATCCTGGAGTTAGCATATGCTTGTTTTGATTCAGGTGTTTTATCTCTGGAGAAATACTGTAAATCTGCTCCAACTAGACTCAACAATATATCATTATATTGTTGTTTTCACATTCACACACATTGGCATACACAGATTGAAAAGGTAAGGGAGACCAAATACAAAATCAAATGTAGAAGATTGTTCAATTCTGAGTATTTGCTGTAGAATTGATGCAATAAAACTATATTACACTTCTAACAGCCTGCTGCCTCAGCAGCAGCAGCAGCAGCAGCAGCAGCAGCATATAGCTACCCACACAGTGATGGGAGGACTAGGGCAGATGATGTAATGGCTTCAGAAAGTACATTTTTTCATGTAAAGATATCTTTTGCCTTGTTCCATCTATGCTCATTGAGAGTAATGGAGATTTTACGACGCGATAATAACTACTCAACACAAATTCCTTTTAACGACACAATTTTTTTATGATGCGCGTTCAGTGATTTGGGCCTCGGGTCGCTCCATAGTTTGACAAATTAGGGGCCGCTGCAGCAGTAACGTTGTGGATGGCTAGCAGAAAGTAGCCGTCATGAGCAGAAATGGAAAAAGTGTTTTTTGAATGGCAAGTTCAGTTTCAAAGCCCTTCCAGATGGTTCTTTTGACTAAAGTTATTTGCATGTACTGTCAATGTGAACTGAGTTACCATCGGAGTACGTCCAGTCTCAAATACCACTGACTTGCTAGTTAAGCATACGGCTGATGCAGAGAACCCTCCTCCCCGTCGCCAAAGGCACGCCACGCTGGATAGTTTGCCACGGAGACGCCTGGACAACTGTATGTAATGTTGCATTCAGGTCAATATGCCCACCTGTTGTTGCTTGATGGGCTTGAGTTTGCCATATTATGCTTTTAGCATATTTTTGAGCATACTGTACCTTTGCCGATATTCTGGACAGTAGTTCTCATCGTTTTGGATTGTTGCAAAAATAAACATTTGCATAAAGCAAGCATATTTGTCTGCGCCCATGTTGATAAGAGCATTAATAACTTGAAAAATGTCTTTTTAAAGTACATTTAGAAAAATGCGATTAATTGCGAGTTAACTATGGACATGGACAGTCATGCCAATCAAGTTAAATATTGATTAATGTGAATATCGATTCACAGGCCAAATCAAAACCAAGCCTGCTAATGGTGATACCTCATGTTAGTGTGGACAAACCAACAGTTAGTAAAATGCCACAGTGCTCATACAATGCCACGCCATTATGCAACTGATGTTTTGATTAAATCTTTAATTGGCCATGTTTGACAGACATCATAGAAGGGAGAGGCGACTTGTTTATTTAATTCACTTTACCACCAATAGCTGCTGTCATTTAAATTACAGTCCCATGTGTACTGTATATTCAAGCAGGACAGGTGGTATGAGTTCTGCAGGCCTTCTGAGACAGTAAAGAATTATTATACAGTGTTGTCAGGTTCAGTATCAGGCAGGAAAACCAAGCCCCTTGGGTGGATGGGAGTTGGAGAGAATCACCAGACAGTCACGAAATAACCTACAACAGCTCTAGAATAATGTATGATTACTGTTCAACATTAACTCCATTACCATACTGTAGGTCTGTTTTTACAAAGTAGAGGCAGATAAGTAGACCTAGCCAGCCTACAGAAAAGACTCAACATCACATGACTGACGTGGTCTCTTTGCACAGTGAAAGCAAAACAAACCAACCACAGAATTATGTAACATATTAATATTCTAAAGCTAAACTTCGCTAAAACCATCCGCTGATTGTGAAATGTCAACAGAGCGATATTAAAATTGATCTGTGCAAGTTCCATATATATTCATGCATGATCATTTGGTAACCATGGTAACATGTGTTGTGTCACTGTATGTGAAAGTGAAAGTGAAATGAGTTAAAAACAGAGGTGTGTTGAGCTTGTATCCTACTCCATGAATTTTAGCAGGTCCCCATGTGCAGTAGTATTCACCCAGTAACTATCCTCCCATTGTAAAACTATGGTACAAGACACCTCTGGTCAACCTGTTCGTCATCATTCATAAAATGCAGTTAAATTGCAGTTTAATTATTCTCATAATCAGTTATTTCTTCATGACCTCTTTGGTACACCAGAGAACACCAGTAATGTGTTGTATATCTTACTGTTATGTGTCCACATAGGCGTTTTTTTGACAGGAGGGATCACCAGCACCAGAAAAACCAGCACATTGTATTATTTGCAACGTACTCAAAGTAAGTGCTCATGTAGCACTTGTTTGTGCTCTCCAACTCTTCATCCCACCCCAGCGGGTTTTTTTTTCCCTGCGACTGCTTTACTGTTTATTCTCTTGTTGGTGCTCTAAAAAACTCCTCAGCAGTTCATTGGTTCAAGTATGGGTAAAGTGTGGCCTCGGATGAAGTGTATTTGGAGATAATTGTTGGCCATTTAAAAGAAGGCTGAACATACTCTGAAATACCTAAACGCTTTAGCTTCGGTGTTAGCATCACACACAATCGGTTGATGGTCCACTGTTTAGAACCTAAACCAAGGGTGACGTTACCTTTTTGACCCAAAGACAGTCAGGATTGTAGCTTGCAGAGGAAATTCAAATGTCTCTGCGTTTTAAACCCGGTAATATGGAATGCGTGTTTCTCACAGGAGTGAAGGAAATTCATCGTCCTGACAGTTTCATAGGTCCCTGTGTTATTTTCTTCTGTTCTCCACATAACAGGAGGGTAATATTGCTCTCCCCACACACTGAATACATCAAACATGAAACAGTATAACTCCCAACAATGCAACATTGCGTGCCGTTCACAGTTATTTGATCAGAGCAACCTGAACTGAAAGTATTGTTGGCTGAATTGAGAAGGCTTTGTACTGCCGGCTATAGGAAACACAAAGAAAGAAAATGACCAAGAGGAGAAAATGAAATGAAAAAGCTGCTTGGCCTTTTCTGCTGCATTCCTATTCACTCAGACAATCCATACTTTATGCCTGTGCATTAATAGTGTGTGCATTAAAGGTCTGCATATTTGGCTTTGATACCCCTTGGCTGATCTTTTTCGTTGGGTTATCATGGTAATGCTCTTTGACAGAGCTGTAACACAAGGCCGCCGGATCAAAAGGCATTTTGTTTTCTTTTCATTTATCACACTCTCAGCCAAGACTTCATTGACCAAGCAAGAGAGGGAGAGATAGAGTGAGGGAGAGACAGAGTGAGGGAGACAGCAGTAGAAAAATAGACCGGATGACAGGGTGGCTGACAGGCAGGTAGTGGAACAGCCTGCAGTCCTGGATTTGCCCTGTAAATATCTGGGACATTGCTCATCAACACATTAATTTCTCCCCTCATGCAGGAGGAGTTCTTCCATTAGCTCATGCATAAGTATTTTGGATAGTGACTTGCAGATGATTAATTCACCCGCATCAATTGGCCGCCTCTGACGGTATGAGTGTTCCTCTCTTGTGAAGTTCACATTTCTGTCTCATCTTTCTTCTCGCAACACTGTACTGTGATGGATACGCAGTGTAAGTGCTAGTGTGTAAGTGTGTGCATATGAGTGTGTGTGCTTGCGGTGCTCCTGCTGGCTCAGTTGGCAGACACATATTAATGTATGCAACAGCAATGCTCTGGCTTTCAATGGGGCCCTGTTGATATCTGGGCGGTAAAGGCAGAAATTAATATTGAGGGAGAAAAGACTGTGTGTGTTGGCCATATATATTATGACATAGACATTGTTTCTGGAAATGAAATCAAACTATTAATAGATAAAATATCGACATGCATGGGTATGTTTGTCTGTGGCTAATTCAGACAATGAATAATTTGCTCATTTTCAGGATCAGACTTGTATTAGAGCTACTACTACTCTACTAGAGCATGTTTAAATGCTTTCACGCCCCGTTTTAGTGCCTGTCTCTTTAAGCCCCCCACCCGAAAAAAAAAAGCCCAGTCTGCTCTGATTGGTCAGCGTTTTCAGTTCTTCCACATATGTGCTCTCAGTGTCTCTTCACTGTCATTGCAGTGGGGGAAATGACTGTAACGGCACTGTAGCGCCACTTTATACCTATATATAGTATAGTTGTGACATCACAACTGTACCGAAGTCCTGACTGCTTTTTTATAGGCACCGTTTCTGAATATGGCTGTGTGCATTTATCTGTGGTTTGAGCGTTTTGATACCCTCATAATATTTATATAGCACCTCGACCTACTTTATAATTAAAAAAAGACATGGAAATCTCACTTTTTACAATAGGGGACAGGGTTTCAACATAAGCAATGGCCCGATGGCCCGGGGCTAGTAAAACAGTATGTCGGGCAAGTTGATTGGACAATCTTATTTGTTTGACCCTGGGGGACCTTTAAGGTAATTTGTCACATCATGATTGATTATCACTTTGTTGATCACGCGTCTTTGTCATGACGATTACAAGGTTAAAAGTAGAAATATGAGGTTGCACATATATTTGCAACATGGCGCCTTGACGGGTTGCATGGTCTGGCAAAAGTTGAACCTGGTTTTTGTTTTGTTTTTTGACCCTGAGTTTTGTTTTGCCGGAGCCCCCTGTGTTTGCACCCCTGCAATACAACGGCTGGCTTCATTCGAATGATGAAGAGGCTGTGTTTTTTTTACACTAAAGTTGGTATGAAGCAGCAGCAGAATTCCCACTCCAAAACAAGCACGAAATAATACTAAGCCCGTTCCTTCTAACTCTCTGCCAATCACAGGTACGCTTTCTCACACAAATCTCTGTAGGTAGGTGACATGAAATCTCAGTAGCTGCACTTAAAAAGTCCTTTTATCCTTAGCTGTTTAACTTAATTAACTAACATCTCTGAACCCAGTGACTCATACAATAGCATGACATTATCATGTCATTTAGTCCATTACAATAATTAACATTGTCAGCAATACAATCAATACAACCATACAAAAGGGATAGCTATCTTGGTACATAGTTATTTTGCCTATCCCTGCTAAATATCAAGAACAAGTGTAGCATTTCCAACATAGTCATTTGCTGTCCTTATCCCATTGTCAGGGTGAGGTTAGATGTCATGTGTTGATAGCTTATGTTTGTTTTTATGTTTTAATAATGACCCATCAATACAATTGACTTACAGACAGGCCTGGTGTCCCTACATCACAATATACAGTATCTCATTGCCCTTGGAACCCCTCAAGAAACAGACATTTATTTTATTTCCCTCTTTATTTTCTTTCATGGCCCAAAAGACAATGCCACAGTTAGGTACTATGTTTAATTTAAACTACACCATCTCTGAATGACCTGTAGCTCTGCCCTGCAGTGGCAGCTTCCAGATCTTTACGATCAGGGGACCTTACAATAATAAAAGAGCTTTGTAGTGGCTTCTGTTTCAGAAGACTAAAAGCCCTCAACACCCGCTGCCCTTCCTGAAAGACCCCATAAGGTTAATCCCCAGGCAAATAATTGAATCTTGACCTGGCTATTATTATCTTCCTCTAACCGTTCCACTCTGCAGGAAGCCAGCCTTGTAAAAGCCTCAGGGCCTCCCTCTGGTTCCCCTCACGCTAAAGGACAGACACACATGTGCACAAACACTTTCGTCCTTGTACAGACAGTCACAAACATGCGTCTTTGTCCACATACGAGCAAACACAGACAACCACCTACAGGCAGATCGAACACTAGATGAAATACAAACCTAAGAAAACCTGAGTACAAGAAGACAATGAAACGCACACACACACACACACACACACATTGACAGATGATATACTGTATATCAACCTTTACACATACTTTGTCTGGATGGGAGGAGCGACCATTGTCTGCCAGTGGGTGGTAAAAGCAGTGTCTAAAGCGATCTCACAGACCCATGACTGCAGAGAGAATGAAATCACACCTGGCACAGCCCGCCTACTGGTCAGGCCTTGAGACACACACACACACACACACACACACACACACACACACACACACACACACACACACACACACACACACACACACACACACACACACACACACACACACACGCACACACATTTTTTGACCACGATTAAAAAGTACACTTGAGTAGTCAAAGTACACTTGCCGAACTTCTTGCACATTCACTTGCACAGCACACATTAGACACCATATGCACATGTCTTCTGGTGGTCATGCTCTTCTGGCTTTTGTAATTAATTTGAATTCTCATCACTCCTGAGGGAGAAATGAAATGCACGTTTGAGGTCTCTCAAGATGAAGCATAAAATAGTAAAAGAAACGAATGTGAGAAAAGTGCGGCTCAGGCCTCACGCACAACCTTGTCCCTCCTTACTGTGAACCCATGAACATACGTTGACACACACATACATACTGTATACGTATCACAACACCTATAAGCTTGAGTGAACACTATTGTAATGTAGATTAGCATTTCACATCAGTAGCTGGTGGAGACGGTTTTCATTCTTCTGGTATGCCATTTTCAATTGAAAACAACTGCTAACACACAGTAGCTCCATGCAACGCACTATACAATGTGAATGCATTATAGCAGGCAAGAAACAACCAAAGCCACCAGTTTTTTTATGATTACTGTAAAGCTACTGATCACAGGAGCATAATAATAAAAATAAAATGTGTCGGCCATACAGTAGGGTTTAAAATCTGATCAAGACTATTTCCCGATTCCCGGGAAAGGTTATGACAGGAAACGGGAAATAAAATAAAAAACGCAAGGAGTGCGTGTCTATTGTTGCCATACGGTAGCGTTGATGCAGGCGACCGTGCCGTAGCTACGGTAATACAGGCTCACTAAAGCCATTCACCTGCAACAGTTGTTGGAAGCTCTTAGTATTAGTCATTTGCAGCCGCTTACACATCTCAACAGCTACAGAATGGATTTCGTTATAAGAAAAAAAGAAAGAAAAAAAGAATGGATTAGGATTTATTCAATGGTTTACTTTAGCAGATTCCGTTAGTTTTTATAATGGAGTTCTATAAAATATTGGTTTTATAAGGGTTGCCTAGATTTTCAAAAGACAAGTCCCAGACATTCCACCTGGCATTTCTTAGTTAGCGCTGCAGCACGCAGCTCACTTGATCAGCAGCAGAATTGATCATTGCAAACTCTGTTGATGATGACATAAACTGTGTTCTTTTGCCCTAATAATGATACAAATAATATAAAAAATGTCAGTTAGGGATTTTGGAACGCATAATTGAATGAATGAATGGGTGTCAAAGGAGAAATTATGAGAAATGATTGTAGCATTCAGAAACAGAACTGTGAAGATGCATAGACAACCAGGGAAAGGCCTCTAGCAGTTTCTGTCAGTATTTCAGAAGAACCCAGTGGTATAACACAGTTGGAAATGGAAAAGAAAAACATGGAACTACCCAGGCTCTTCCTGGTAGTCCATCCAATCTGAGCAGGCAGCCAAGAAAGACCTTGGTCAGGGAGGTAACCCAAGAATCCAAGAAGTTTACTGACAGGACTACAGAACTGCTTGGCTGTCATGGGAGATGTTGCTGGAAGGACTGGATTGAGCATATCAGTTTATGAATCTAGGCTATACTGCAGAGTTGCCAGACGAAAGCCACTTCCTGAAGCAGAGGTAAAGGCAGCAGCCTGGACTTGGCAAAAATGCATTGAGAGACTGAGGAGAGCAAGAGGCAAAATAGTCTTTTGTAATGACATGGAAACTGTACTCTCAGCCATAAAACAAAGCTCTTTGTCAGACGGAAACTGGGCACAGCTCATTACCCGTCTAATAGCTCCCCTACTGCGAAGCATGGTGGTGGCAGCATCATGCTGTAGAGGGGAGCAGAAGGGACTGGGAGACATGTAAGGATCAGGGGAACAATCAATGAAACCAAATTAACAAATGTTCTCGGAAAACTTGTCTTAGAGTGCCAAAAACCATAGATGAACCACGTATGTTCTGACAGCCAAATCGGTGCTGGAATTGCTTCAGAACAGGGCTGCCAAAGTGTTGTAACAACCCAGTTCTTCCTAATGGGAATTGAGAGAATTCCAAAATCTTGATGGTTCTTGTACAGAGTATTTGGTTAAAACTAAATGCTCATGCAAATTAAATGACTTTATCCCAGTCAGTCTGTTGGTTGGTTGATTGGTCCACCACTTGCAAATATTGGATGGATTGCTGTGAATTTTGTACAACATTCATGGACCCTGGAGATTAAAGCCTACTCACTTTGGTGATCCCTTTACTTTTCCTCTAGAGCCACCATGAGGTGTATATATATCTCCAAAACTCTGGGATGGATTGCCATGAAATTTGGTCCATGTATCTATGGTGTCCAAAGTATGATTCCTGTTGACATTGGTGATCTTCTGACTTTTCCTGTAGCGCTACTAGCAGATCAAAGTTTTGAATAATCTATCAAAATATCACCATCTACTTGATGGAACGGCACAAACCATTGTACAGACCTTCATGGTCCCAAGAGGTTAAAGCCTACTGACGTTGGTGATCCTTTGACTTTTTACAGTATCTAGTGCTATTATGAGGATGACATCTTTAGTTTTTAATGACATGTCTCGAAAAGTTGAATGGATTGCCCTTTGGTACGGACATTCATGGCTCCAGGTCAATGTAGCCTGATGAGAATTTAGGTAATTTACCTCAATCGCCACTAGTGGGTTTACATCTGTTGTGCAGAGTGAAATGCTTTGACATCTCTTGTCATTTTTTGTTTTTAGCTACACTACTTGGATTGATTACCATGCAATGTGGTGCAGACATATGTTGTCTTTGTGGTCTTTATGAACTTTGGTGATTCCCTGAGATCTACGATCATCAGGTTAACGTTTTCATTTTGTCAAATACTTTGGTATGATCCATGTTGCAGTTTGGTTTTCTTTACAATAACATAACAGTCATATAGGCACCAGCCTTGTTGGAACACTGTATATAAAAGAAAGTTGTCTTTAGTCCTTTCTGAAGCCTCCAATACCACAAAATGCAGAAAAAGTCAAGGGGGTTGGATACTGAAACCAAAGGCTCTGTATTTTGCACCTGTTATTTAGTCAGGTATTTTTATGTTCATATTTGCCCTTAGAAACAGAAGTTAAGTGGCAGGGGATGAGCTCTGTGTCTTATGTCTGAGCTAAGATCAAATCAGACTGTAAAATAAGATGTCAACTTTCTATTGGAGACGCAGTGCACACAGTTACCAATGTGCAAATGCACACACTCACATAGACGCACACACATAGGTATTCATAGAACAAATTCAGTTTTAGTAAACCCTCTATTGCCAATATAACGCAGTGAAGACATCACACTGTCCAGCTATTTGTTATAATAAATGGTGACCATATTTGTTTGTATATGTTGTATGTAGTAAATCCATGACCCGGTACAAACAGTTGAAATAGAAACAAGCAAAATAGAAAAAAGCAAAACTCAACTGACCAATGGTGAAACATGAAAACCTTATACTATAGTATACTGTATATCGTTATCCATTATTGTCATTAGTTATCCATTAACCTTATCTATTCTCCATATCATCAGGAGAAGAGCAGATGTGGCATTACAAATTAGACTACCCAAGAAGAAGTAGAACCCAATGCCCTCACTGTGTCCTCATTAATATATTTTCTTCATCCTTGCATTGCAACAAATGGCTTACCAACCTCTGTAAATATTTTATTACCATTACTTGTTGTAACCTTGGAGCTGGGCTGAAGTGTGAGCAGACGATTTATGAATATATTTACAGCACATTCGCAGAGGATTAGAAATATCCTTCAAAGTTAAAGCTCGAAGCTGGTTAAGAAAAGCATGATGGATATTTGTGCATGATGGAGAGTTTCCACTTTAGAGCAGAGGCTGGGAAATCATAAACAACTGTACAAGACACGCTAAACAAATAGACCAACAAATCAATGTATTATGAAATAGGAGACCGTTCGGAGCAAAAAGTGCATTCATGATTCGTTTAGCATTGCAGCATTATTTGTTAATGATCAACTAATAACTGCTGATGATTTGACTGTTTATAAACAGCCTAATTATACATGTAAATTAATACAAATCCATTATTGAGATATGAACAGAGAATGTGCTCTGAACAGTTGCAATCAGCATCCAAGGTTTTCCAGTGTTTTCTTTTTAATCCTGTTATATAATTGTCACTTGCCAAAACAATGACATTGTCATTCTGAGCATGTTAGCATACTGACATTAGCATTTAACTCAAAGTACAGCCCCAAAGAGCTCCTAACTGTAGCTCGGTGATTTAAAAAAAAGCAGATATAGATAGTTTAGATTAATTTTTTCATTCAAGTATGTTAAAAACATAAAGGTTACCCAGATTCAGCAGCGTACACAAAATCAAATAAAAAAAAAACTAAAACCTAAAATAAATGGAATGCATACTGTAGTTAAAAAAACCAAGCAGCTTGTTAAAAAAATAGGGCATCAGTAGCCGCATGCAGTCGCCGCAGTAAAAAGTGCAGAAGACAGAGTTAAGTCTGTGAGTTCATAAGCCTCACAGCTTCTGGGAATAAGCTGCACTTTAGCCTTGTTGTTCTGGCTTTTATGCTGCTTTGAGTAACTTTTATGCTGCTTTGAGTAACTTTTATGCTGCTTTGAGTAGTGTTACACCCTCATTATACATACAATAGTAATAACATGAAATGTAATAATAGGTGAATAACATATACAAAAAACTAATTAAGTAATTAGTAAAAAAAAAATAATAATGATATGCCATAAGGAGAATGCAGTGCTTACAGGGAATAACCACTACCAACCCAGAGACTGTGTCAGCTGTTTACCGTAAAACCTGAAGATATTGGAGTCGCATGATGTCGCATATCACATCAGTAACATCCACACGGTACATTCACATCAGATCTAAATCCTCTTCACACATAATGTAGTCAACACTTGTCATAAAATATTTAAAAAACATCATTGTGTTGGCGCACATCGTGAACATCCTTTTATTTCAACTTTTCATATATAATTCTCTAAAATGACCTGCATAATAATAGCCTATCCAAGATAAAGGATTGGTCCTACAGTAGGCTTAATGAATAGATATTGTGCCTGTATTATGTCGATAAGGACGCTATTACATTTCTTTGTGAGGAATGAGTCACTTAATTCTCTTTGGGTCCTGGTCATTTAATTCAGTCTGAAAGAGAGAGAATTTTTTTTATTATTTAAAAAAATGACACGGCACATGAACCGAGATCATTGCAGGAATAATTCCAGGAAGAAAGGGTGTTATTTCTACTCGTGAGATAGAATGGAAATGTATCTTATTTATTGCCGTGTGAAAAAAAAAGAAAAGAAAAAAAAAAAAAAAAAAATTGGGAAGAATGGGAAAAAGTGTGTTATACTGTCCATAAAGAATGATAGCCAGCACCACTGGGACCCCCTGCAGAAGACAGCAGTCACATTATCTCCCATAATTCATAAAATTCTCCTGCTTTGAAGTGCTGCCACCTGTTTTTTTTTTTCTTCTCCCCCGGTGCTCTTCCTTCCCTGTCGTCCTCATCCTACTCCTCCCTTTGGGGACTGTAGCTTTAATGTCTCATCTCTCAGGGTTTGGATGCACTCTTGCATTTGGTATTCACCGTGAAACTGATCGCCCACGTGTGCCGACCTTGCAGCGGACCTGCTCTGCTTGGTAAGGCAATCTGGCATCGCCTGGAATGCCAAACGCTGCAGGCAACGTGTGACCCTGGGAGGTGTCGTTTTAGAGGAAAGCTAAATAATTGTTTGTGTGTGTGTGTGTGTGTGTGTGTGTGTGTGTGTGTGTGTGTGTGTGTGTGTGTGTGTGTGTGTGTGTGTGTGTGTGTGTGCGCGCGCCCCCCAAGTGCCTCTGCCATTGTACCGTTCGCTAGGGTTCATCATTTTGGCACAACTGAAATATTAAATATTGGACAGTGCAGGGATTTCGATCGGCTTATTTGCAGCCGCGGTTGGTAACAGCACATCGGAAAATAATTGCTCTCCTAAATGTCACCGCAGTTGTAGCATCAGAATTGATTGAACTAGATAACCTATTCCTCAATTCAATATAAATAATCAGATATTATATTCTACGGTGTGAAAATATGCACCCAGTCGGTGTTACACAGTGTGCTGAGTGATGTAATGGGTCAATAACACTCCAAGGATTCTCGAAGATCAGTTTATTACTCCATGTACACATTCTTTTTCAGCTTTGCTAGCAGCATGACTCTAGGAATGAATTTGCATGGAATTTGGTACCTGAGAAACATTCTACCCGCTAACATTACCATGTTAGCATTGTCATTGTAAGATTGATAGCATGTTGAAGGTAGCATTTAGTGTAAAGCACTGCTGTGCCTATAAGTACTAGCTGACAGATACAGCATGGCTGTAGACTCTTTCACTTGTCTGCTGTGGCTCTAGGGAGGAAAATTTGTCAACAACTATTGGATGGATTGTCTTGAATATTTATTGCAGACATTTATGGTCCCTAAAGGACAAATCCAAATGACTTTGGTGATCCCATAACTTCTACTCTAGCAATGATGGAGTACTTGAGTCCTGGAGTCGGACTCGAGTCGCTATTCTCTGGACTTGTGACTTGACTTTGACTCACAAGCTAATGACTTGGATTTGGACTGAGACTCGAGGATTTATGAAATCTGACTCGGAAGTTGGATGACATTTCTGACTACTTTTATGTGTAATAGGCAGTGATGGAGTACTCGAGTCCTGGACTTGGACTCAAGTCCGACTCGAGTCGCTATTCTCTGGACTCGCGACTTGACTCAGACTTGAACTCAGGTAATGGTGACTTAACTCAGACTTTTACATTACATGTCATTTAGCTGACACTTTTATCCAAAGCGACTTACAATTAAGTGCTTTCAACTGTGAAGGTACAAACTCCAGACAACAAGTAGTAAGTACAAGTCCATTAGCTTTAAATAAGTCAAGCTACAAAGAGACATATGAAAGTGCAAGTACATAGCTTTAAATAAGTAAAGCTACAAAGAGACATTATGAAAGTGCAGGTTGGGGTATATGGTTTGACCATGTCCTGGATGTAAACTGGGGCTGATCCAGTCGTGGCCCTGTATGTAAGTACTAGTGTCTTGAAGCGGCTGCGGGCAGCAACTAGTAGCCAGTGAAGAGAGCGGAGGAGCGGTATAGTGTGAGAGAACTTGGGGAGGTTGAAGACGAGCTGCTGCGTTCTGATTGAGCTGCAGGGGTTGGTTGGCACATGCCGGCAAGCCAATCAGGAGGGAGTTGCAGTAGTCTAGACGTGAGATGACTAGAGCCTGAACTAGAACCTGGGCCGCCTTCTGCGTTAGAAGGGGACGTATCCTTCTGATGTTATGCAGCATGTATTGATAGGTTGACATTTCAGCATTCAGGGTTTTCAGATGCATGTTGTTTAGAGATTCAAGAATTATAGATTTCGAATATTATTCTCGTAATTATCCAGCGTTGACATGACTGCCCCAAGTCTTCTTGAATGCCCGCCTAAACCCATCCAGACACACCCACGATAACAGCCAACCAATCGTTGGTAACTAGGCAGAACGAGGGAGAGAATATCATTGCAGTATTGAATAATTGGAGCCCAGACGCAATTTTGTAATTTTCTAAATTTCCGATCCTCTGGATAAAAACAGAAAATTGGAAAAACAGGTTAAAGATCCAATTTTTTAATTTCTCAAGGTGGAAAAAAATGAAAAATTGGATATTTGAACCCATTTTTCTGTTTTTCCAAATGTCCGTTTGTGTTTAGAAAATTTAACTGATAAGCGTTACACGGACCAACCAGCTTGCATGAGAAACTGGAGCCTGAAATGTGCGAAGCTATTACAAGTCTTGACTCACCATATTTTGTGTGAGCTGAAGAAATAGTTTCACTATGTCAGCACAAACCAACATGTATAAAGAGCTGTTCACTTTCATGTCAAGTCAGACACTATGAAATACACACATCTTGCGTGTGTATACATGGCTGCCTCCTTTGTTGAATCTTGAATAAAGTATCAAATTAATCATCAATCATGTCACTCCTCTTTTGTGACGAAATGGCCTCCTTATCACTTAACTTCAAATCATTATTTGATTACATGTATCTACAAGATCGGGTGGTTGCAGCAATGTTAGCAGTGAAAGAGAGTTGGTCGTCAAGTGTCAAGACTTGACTCGGACTCTTCTTTCGTGACTCGGACTTGGACTCAGACTTGAACACTGGGGACTCGAGACTTGACTCAGTGACTCAACACTGTCCTCTAGCGCCAGCATGAGGTTAACGTTTGTGGTTTTGAGTGAAATGTCTCAACAAATACTGGATGAATTGCCCTGATGTAGTAGGCCTACTTTAGACATTCATCTCAGGATGAATTGTAACTCTGGCGAACATTTCACCTAGCGCCACCATTAAAATCAAGATAAAAATGTGTCCGATCTGTTGGTTTGAAATTCCCATCAGCCTCAGCTACACTTTGTGTTTAGTGCTACTTGGCAAATGTGAGCATGCTAACAGCCTCAACTTTGATGATGATCATTGTAAACATTTCCCACTTGAAGGGCTAATTTAGCAATTTATGGTTGCATGTCCATAAAGATGGTGGGCTCACAGTAAATAGATTGGAGAATGGAGCAGTAGAGGTTGATACTATACAAACTTTTATTCTCTAGTCAGGCTCAAACTCCAAAAATGCAGAATCCTACATGTCTCATAATGCAACTTAATAGTGTCTCAGTAGACTTTCCCTGTCTCCTAAATGACCACATCAGGCTTTCTGTTAAAAGTCTCAAGCCCAAGTTAAGATAACTTTTTCCTACTTTAGAAAGCTCCCCCACAGCTGCAGTAAACATCTCACTATTGTTTTCACAGGCTGTGAAAAACTCCTTGAACTAGACTCAACTTAATGTAAAAAAACAAAAACATTGGGGTAGTTCAACATCAGCATATCAGCATTGTCACTGTGAGCATGTTGTCATAATGACATTAGCATTTAGCTCAAAGCAACGTTGTGCTTTAGTACAGCCTCACACAGCTGCTAGCATGGCAGTAGACTGACTAGCAACTCTGCTAACCACAGTAGACATCATACTATTCTTTTCACGACTATGAAAAACACCTTGCGACAAGTAAAATCAACTTAATGTAAAAATGACGGAATGCCTGTTCAACATCAGCATATTAGCATTGTCATTGTGAGCATTTTGTCATAATGACAATAGCATTTTGCTCAAAGCCCCGCCGTGCTTTAGTACAGCCTCACAGCGCTGCTAGCATGGCAGTAGACGCTTAGTCTCATTGCTGTTTGGCCTCTGCTGCATCTGTCAGACAACTATCTGCATTCAAGATGGAACCAACAGCAAGACACCTCCACAAACTGCAGCTCCATTACCAGCTATTTAAAGCCACCAACGACCACCAAACACCTCATCATCGTCGCTGCCTTAACTGTGATGAATGGGCTTTGCCCTGTTGGGGTTAAAACAACCGCAGCGCGCGCCGTTTATTGGCATTCCCTATGTGTTTGTTGACAGGCTGTCTGGGACACACTTAACATATCATCCAGCATGAAAAGGAGGTTGCATGGCAGCTACTTTGGGGTCAAGAGGTCAGCTTATTACATTACCATCTTTTAACAATGGAGCTTCCGCCGACAGACGAATGGGCATATGGGTGGACGGGCATGGGAAGTTTTGTGCGTTGCGGCTTCATGGGATACCGCACAATCGGCAACAGTCGCGGAGACGTGACGCTCCGGCAGCCATTTGGGCTGAGAGAGAGGAATGCAGGATGGTAATCCGAAACACATGCTGGTGAGTGAGAGGGCCCTGTCTGTTGAGGGAGGATACCAATAGGCAAACGTAGCTCTCCACTTGGACACACACACACACACACACACACACACATACACACACACACACACACACACACGCACACACACACGCACACACAAAGGGCTTTGTGAAAACATACCTATGATAGATGTGGGACATGTCATTTATTTCTGCCTCAGTTCTGTTCCCTCCTCAGCAGGATTTTAGTTCAAACTGAACACAGTCTGAAGGGAGAAAAGGGGAGCACAGCCGGCCGGCTCAAGATTTAGCAATAAGGAGCAGTCAGAAATGATAAAGTACACTTACATGTTCATTTGACATTAAGAATAGTAGCTTTTTCCCCCTTCACTGTAGCCGCAGCTTCAGCCTTCCTCGCCCTCAGCAAACCGCGGGCCTGTGCTATATATACAGGCAGGAGAAACATTGCAAAAAGGCCTGGTCATCAGTCATTTGTGAAGTGATGGGCCCTTTGGCATGCAAAACAGAGTTAAGATGGTGCCGTACATGCTGGCTTTATGTGCTGACAACAAAAGCAAATTGCCTGAATAATGCACAAGCAATAACACTTTAATTATTATATCACAATCGCAGATTATATGAGTAAAGGCCACTCAATAAATACACAAAAAAAACAAACCGGGTAAATTGTATTTCTTTTTTTAATCCCATTTTTTTGTCCGTTTATCGCCTACTATTAATTGTTATTTATAGTGTTATGCAGCCCTTTCCAAAATTGGACACAGCTAATTTTATTTCCCGGGAGACTAAACTTAACGATAAAGTGGGCCTGGAATTTATGGTGGTTTCCACTGGCTAACCAGACCGGTCCAATAGCAGTATCAATCAGGGAGGAAACTGCTGCACGGCCAGTGCTCTGTGGAATTAAGACTCAGACTGCTTCTTGCAGTGCAGAGCTGCAATCATTCGGGTTAGCTATGCCTCTGCCATGCTTTTGAGACTGACTCTCTGCACCAGTTGCAATTTATTTTATATTTGTTTAGCATTTTTTTAAATATTATGTCAGTACTGGAGGAAGCATGTCACAGTATTTGACTTATTTTTTTCAATATGAATTAAATTTTCTCTGAATACTTCTGCTCCATACCAGGTTTCTGATGCGTTAATGTGCCTGCATGGTGGTGGTATTTAATGGCTCTGCTTAGGTGGGCTGAGAGTAGTGAGTTAAAAGCATACATAGCAGTGTTGGCTTCACCAAGCTGTTAAAATGATGGCGTTTAGTCATTCAAACAAGGGTGACTAACTGTTCTTTACAGCTTTATTCAGACATGACAGGACATTTACATAAAGAGGCTCATGCTCCAGAGTTGTTTGGCTCCAGGTGCACAGGATGGAGCAGCTGTGAGTTGAAAGTGTAATGATACTGGTAAAAAAAAGAGTGTACCCTGTTTTCTCTGAAGCTAAATAACAGGCAGTTTACTCAACTTATTTTGCCATTGAAGCCCCCTTTTTAAGGACCATCATGAGAGTGAGAAATACTTAACCTCTAGTGACTCTCCAAATACATTTTCAATTTCATCATTTTGTAGGCAGAACATTTGGCTGCATTTTGCATCTCTTTGTAGTTGTTTCACATCTCTGTGTAGTCATTTTGCATCTCTCTTTTTTTCTTGGGTTTAACCTCTGTAGTTGTTATGCATCTTTTTTTTGTTGCTTTGTTTCTCTTTGTATTTTTTTTCCGCATATCTTTTTTGTAGTTGTTATTATGGCTGTACCCGAATCAGAATAAGAATTCTTCGATTTCTGCGATCTCAGCAACCCACCCAACCCGTCTTGAAACACAGACCCGTATCGTCTACCATGCTTTTTAGGTTTGACTTTTTTTTTTACTTACCATTCATATATATAGACCACCTGTGGGAAACACTATTCTGCATGTTGCCCTGCTACAATATAATATAATGTAATGCACAAAACGACGGCTCAAGTCAACAGAGTGGTTGACGAAGATTTGAGTCATCCAATTTCAGGGGGCAGCCGTGGTTGTTATCCACCTCTTTGTAGTCGTTTGCATCTCTTTGTTGCAGAAATATTACTAGGTCCAAATGTCAGCCGTAAGCTTGCCGTCGTAACTTTCATTTATTCAGACATGAGAGGTCACATGAAAATTGCCATCACATTTCGGTAAAGAGGTGAATGTTCATTTCACTGTCTTTATTACACAACTTTGTGAAGCTGTACAACATGCTTTCTTATTAAAAAAAGATATCTTAAAACAAAAATGTTTTCACTAATAATGAAAGGAATATAAAAAGAGACAAACTCATACTGTAGATGCTGTTTTATTAGGATAGTTCATGGTTTTGTTTGGACGCTCTCTCTGTAAATAGTATATGACCACCGCTTCGGTGACAAAAATAACCTCAGCTTTTGAAAAGCAGGACTGCCACTGCTGTTTTCTCCACTCAAAAAATATGTTGCCCTGACTCTTACCCTGAAATTACCAAGGCAGTGACCTGTGGGCTGGTGAAGGCACAGCTGTAGACTTACAAAGTGAGCTAGCTTTTGTTCTGCTTCAGTGTGTCTAGCCCGGGCACAGAAGTGTGGCCAGACAAATAACCAGATCCAGATTTGGTACCTAATGAGGTGTGATGTCGCGCTGCGTCAAGACTGCGGATATGAATAGGGTCTGAGGGTCAAATAAAAATAAACAGACCATGATCAAGTGCTGTAAAAACATGATCTTCTATTCTATTAGAGCAGTCCAAAGTACAGAAGTGTTCTTGGTGAATTGTCTCATTATTACTTCAGCATGATCATCCCAAAGATCTCATATTAGCGCTTGATAAAAGTGTTTTTCTCCACAGGGGTTGGAGTTGAATTCATCCCTCAGGCAAACTCTTGATGGCAAGAAAACATATTTGTAGTACAGCAGAAAGGATGTTGAAGTATTGCAAATTGCTTACATCTCTTGCTATAGTAGCTCCTTTGGGAGCTTTTCAACAGAAACACTATGTCTTTGGTCTCTATGCACACTGCCCGCTCTTGTTAATAGTGTGGAAAATATTGAGCGTATGTTTGGCATGCACAGCTTGAAATCATGAAGGGGTTGACCAAAATATGATATAATTGATATAATTGGTCATTAACCCTAACAGCCAGGCATAGCTTACCAGCTATAACCAGGGCATGGCAGGCCTGTCAAGCTTTGGATTCCTTCAAATGCTCAAGCTGAATACTCTATCTTAAGGTTTTAAGGAATCGATTAACCAGTCTGTTTATCTCCGACAATTTAAGCTGCAATTGTTAGCATGCCTGGCTAACTGATTTACAGTATTACCAATGGTGGAAGAAGTACATTTACCTACTGTAAGTAAAACTAGCAATAACCAGAGGTGTCAAGTAACAAAGTACAAATGCTTTGATACCTTACTTAAGTAGAACTTTTGGCTATCTATACTTTACTGGAGTAATTATTTTACAGCAGACTTTTCACTTCTACTCCTTACAATTTCACACAATTATCTGTACTTTCTACTCCTTACATTTTAAAAATTGCCTCGTTACTCCTATTTCAGTTCGGTTTGTTTTCATTCTGGCTTGTCATCGTTCAAAAAAAACAACCTATACAGATAAATTGCACCATCCAGATAGAGTGAATTTGATTGTGGCTGGATGAGAAGTATAAACATATAGCATTCCGACACCCTATTGGTTTGTACGCGATCCATCGCACCTGCACATGACACAAATCACATCACACTCCAGCAAGGAAATAGCAGACGTATGTAGCCTAGTACGAAGATTTCCGTGGCAGAGACTCAAGAGAACTGGAGCGAAATGTCCCAACCAAGCACCAGCGAGGAGGTTGGTAGCCAGGAAGACCAGCCAACACTTCCACTTCCCTGGCCATACCTGGAAGAATTTTTCGAAATGGTTGGATGCAAAAAAAACTCCTTTTGAATGCGACGCAAGCTCTACACACCCAAGTACCACGAGCTAATTGTTTCCAAAACTCGCCGTCTAATTTGAAGTATCAACTCCTAAAGAAGTCTTTTTAAAACCTAGTATCTATACTTCTACTTGGGTAATGAATGTGACTATTTTTGACACCTCTGGCAATAACACAGTTTAGATATACTCTGTTACATGTAAAAGTACTGCATTCAGAATCTTACTCAGGGCTCGAGAGTGCGACCGTTTTGGTCGCACATGCGCCCAAATTTTGTAAGGGTGCGACTAACATTTTTCCTAGGTTGCACCGGTGCACCTCCGCGCAGCCTCGCCGCACCTCCGCGTAGCCCCGCCGCTCCTCCGCGCAGCCTCGCCGCACCTCCGCGCAGCCTCGCCGCACCTCCGCGCAGCCCCGCCCCCATTCACACACACGGCCACCGTGCAACACGAGAGACACGGCATCGGTTTACACTGCGACATTTGTCTACAGTTTTAATTGTTATTAACACAGCTGTATATCGTTAAGCATGAGAGGGGAACCTGTATTTGTAGCAGTGTTTCCGCTGCTAACTGTGTTACTGCGGCCGCCGCACGGCGGAAAACACAGACGAAGTTGTTGAATGCAACTAACTTCAGACGGAGCCTGCAAAATGCAGCGCAGTGACGATACAGACATTTCATATACAAGACGTGTGTAACGCCGCTGACCCGCCAAAGCATTCGACCCGTGCTGGACCCGTTCATAGTGAGTCAGCCGTCACTCTGTGAGTAGCATACGCTTCAGTCTCTCTCTCTCTCTCTCTCTCTCTCTCTCTCTCTCTCTCTCTCTCTCTCTCTCTCTCTCTTTGATAGGAAAGCTGAAGACATGAAAGGGGAGAGAGGGGGGGGGGAATGACATGCAGTAAAGGGCCGCAGGAGAATTTTGATTTTTTTTTATTTTGATGCTAGGGAGTGTGGCAAGCTGGTACTGTCATTGGTTTAGGCAAGGCTAAAGGGGAAGAAGGCCAAATTACAGGTGTTGTCCATCTGAGGGGCAGAGGACAGCAGGGGGGGGGGCTATAAGACTTTGAGCCATGAAATGTTAGATCTCAGTTCAGGGAAGCACTTTGATCTATTTTGAAATGTTTTACTTAAAGGTATAGTGGTCACTGACAGGTCAGCGAGCAGACGGCCATAGACAGTATATAAAAGTTTCCGACCGCGGCGCTGCCTCCCCGCTCTCGGCGATAGCTTGTTTGTTGGCCTGTAGCATGCTAACGTTAGCTATAAAGATGCTTGTCCTAAATAGATTTCCATTTACCGGTGGCGAGTCTGACATAGTGGAAAAAGTGGAAATCTTCTTTTGGAAAGTAGGCTTGTAGAGCCATGCCGACAGCAACTTGTAAACAGAGCGTGCACAAGGAGAACTAGGCTAGTGCATGCTCTCTCGTGCACATGTTTAATAGGCGTTCCCTCTCGGGAGCAGGTAGGGTGTTGTGCATGTGCATTTTTTCAAAAAGTGGAGAGGGCAGTTCTTTTCTAAAATTCAGGAAAATCCTCCATTATACCTTTTTTGAAATGGTTTAGTTTGGCAGCTCAGTGAAGCACCAAACTTTTTTTGTTAATATTTTTATTTTTATATGCAGTATGATTGTGTTTCAACTAAAAAGTATTTACCTACACCTTATTCTTGTTTAAAATCATTTACATAATATAAATGAATGTATATGGAGCGTGATAAAAGTGTAACCTTGAAATTGTGGCGTTAACGGCGGCGCGAGGAAAAATTTGGGTGCACCTAAATTGTGTGCTGGTGCACCTAAATAAAAAAGTTAGGCGCACCAGTGCAACCAAGGCAAAAGTTAGTGTGGAGCCCTGTTACTTGGTCTTGGTAAAAGAAAAATATACTTAAGTTAGTTAGATTTTTTTTATTTGTGTCATGGCAAACATTACAGGTCACCACTATTTAACAGATATCTTCTGGTCTCGCATATACAAATCATGTGGAGAAATACATGAATAACAGAAGATGAAAAAAAAACGTACAAAACTAACAAATATCTACAGATCATCTCAGTAAAGAGTTTTTTTCTCTTCTGCCAGGCTTTTCTCAAGATTGGCTAATTTATATAGTAGATTAAAAGTACCAACTTTAAGTACCGAAAGGATAACTATATCCCTGAATTATAATTAGTAATGCATTATTGTGTGAGCTTTACTCATGCGGCTGGTTTTATTTACTGCCAGGTGGCTTAATCCATAATAATACATCAGAATTAGTTGATTTATATTTTGCATTATTAATCTGAATCTGCAAAGTAACTATTATGCTGTCAAATAAACAAAGTAAAAAGTACAATATGGGTTTAAACATGCAATGGACTAAAAGTATGAAGTAGCAAAACATGAAAATACTCAATTACCTCAAAATTGTACTAAAAGAGATATTTTGCTGATTTAAATCCAGCTCTGTGTCATGGCAGTGTCAGCAGTTTATCTGAGCACACTGCCCACACAAAGATGTCACAGAGGTGGTTTACAAATCAGCATAGTGTCACTTTAAGTACAGTACCTGAATAAATGTAGCCTACTTAGTTACATTCCACCACTGCTTTGTGTTAGTGAGTCAGTTGGAAAGAGTCAAACATCAGCTGGAGACGGTGTTTTTATTCAATTTATGGAGCTAACGTTAGCTTAACCAGCTGGCTAGCTACAGCTAATAAATCATGCTTGTAACAGTTGTCATTTCAGATGGCAAAATTGCCTGTTGCTGGCTTTAAGTAGAAGCCTGCTTTTGTCTAACTGTCTGAAAACAATTATTGTTTCTGACTTAGAATTTTGAGTTGTAAACTTGCCATGTAAAGTACAGTTAATATTTTAAACAGCTAACTGGAAGGAAAGTGTGCAAGGTGCGCATTTTTCACTTAAATATTGAGAACAAAATTAGAATATGAAGGCTGTTAGGCAACTCTTCACCTTTTTAATGTCCCATTCTTTGTCTTTGCAGCTCATATGATAATGTCAAGGAGGAGAGAGAAGGAGAACAGAGGGGGTAAGTCAAGAGTCAAAGTGACTTTCTGAGACAGACCAAAGAGAGAGACATCCTTGAGGTTGACATCGATGTGAGAACTAATCTGCCAGTGGCTGTGATTCAGACCCAAGGTGAGCCCTGTGACATTTTGAGCTGATTAGGAATTTCACTAGCCTTAGTCTTTTGTGCCGTGTCAACTGCTCTGACATTGCATTACGCCGTTTCATTATCATGCAGTCACATCTAATAAGGGCGCCATCCTCCAAGCTGGCGAGGAGCGTAAAAGGGCCTCTTTAATGCACGGTGGCCTGAGAGGAGCCTGTAACTGTTTTAGTGCTACTGGGCTTTTGGCCCAGAACAAATTGCATTACTGTCACATTATGTCCCTGGTATGCATGAATTAAGAACTGACTGGGTAACTCTCATCCCTCCCTGACTTACTTCCTCCCAAAACCTTCCTCTATTTTCTTATTTTTTATTTTCCATCGGGGAGGAGAGACAGGCCTATTCACAGATTCTCTCTTCCTCTTTCCATCCCATTTGCATGGGGGACAATCTAACACTTTCACTTCTCAGCTGTTGGAATGTGAGAATTGCACTGGGAGAGGAGTGTGGTTAGTCGATGGCCTTTCTGTGCTGATTCAGACATTGCAAGATGATGTGAGCGTTCTACAGTCAGAGTGACTCTTGAGCCAACACAGCAGCACTAAGAGCATATTTGCATTTTTATTCAGGTCGAATGTCAGGCTTTTTTTTTGGGCTCTAATAATAGAGCGTGTTGCTCAAAAAAAGGTCACAGTTCCCCCTTGCTGGAACAGAAAAAGGCCAATGACATTTGGGAGTTTGATCCCACTGGCAAGTCTAAGAACTCATGTCTTGTCAGACTTTCCCAAGCCTTGAAGTGAAGCTTAGACTGACATCTCGTCCAAACAGATTAGTGATAAAATACGTCCATATAGTCACCCTGGAAAGGGACCGTCTGAGTGGACAAAAGCAGAACGGCCCTCAGGGACTGAGCTGTCTCTCCCCGTCTCATCGTTACAGCCTGTGTGTGTGCCCTCATGTATGCAGACTTGGCCGCTGATGAAGTGGACTCTTTTAGGTGGACAAACAATCCCTCTGTATACCTCAGAGTTCACAAAAGTCACATCCTGCTGAAGAATGTGTGTACGAGATATAAGATTGGCTGAACTGAGCGATTGGACTTTGGCTGGCCGAGTGGCAAGAGGGGAAGGACAGAACAATGTCACAAGACAAAAAATGAATTTCACTCATCTATATCTGTCTAACTGTTTGTTTCCCGAGTGATAGAGCCAAGAAATGACACAATGAGACAGGAAAGAGGGTGGAGATGGGTTCAGTTTAGAGCACACTCTTCTCTTTTCTATTTAACAAAAGGAAACGTGAACTGCTGGCTGTATTTGTGTGATGCGTGTGTAAGAATAATGGGATATGCAGGCTGCCAGTGTTGCAGTACTCAAGATCGGTCCTGGTGTCGAGTCCAGTCTCAAGACCACTTTTGAAAGTCTCGGTCTTGTCTCGGATTCAACCGCTTATTTAATCAGTTTTGTCTCGGCCTCAGATAAAGACGACTTGGGATTTTATTTCAAGACCGACCAAGACCACAGCTGCCTTTTGATTAATTTATCAAGGCATTTCTCATGATACACTAATGGCAATAAAAGAGGTGAATGAAGAATAATCTTAAGTAGCTGTCAGTGGGTGCTTTTAATGGGAATGTGGATCTTTCAGATCAATTTAAGGAGTGCTTATAGTTAGCATTTTCCACATTTTATCGTGTCATGCAGTGCGGGACTCACGCCGGTCTGGTCTTGGTCTTGACTCGTTCTCAACCCCTCAAAGTCTTGGTCTTGTCTCGGTCTCGATACACTCTGGTCTTGGTGATGACATAGTCTTGGTTTAGGTGGTCTTGACTACAACACTGCAGGCTGCCATAAAGAGCTCAACAGTGTGGATCCGGAAGTGAAATCCCAGTAATTTTCTCCCTAAGGATAGAAGAAGGTAGACTTACCATGAGCTACGAGATTATGAAATGAAGGTTTAGCAGCATAAACCTTTATTTCATAATCTCGTAGCTCATGGAAGCAGAAGCAGAAGCCACATGTCCGCATGAAATCAACCTTTTTTTTTTTTATTCACGATGTCATGGAGAAGTACTACACTACCCACAATCCACAAAGTGTCACAACAGCGACGTCTCTGATTGGGTGAGCTCGCTGTTGCCATGGAAATGTTTGCCGCACCCACAAACCCGCGACCTGCTATAGCGAGCTGCAACCACTGAAGTCTAAGATCGTTTCTGTACACAGTCTTTTACCTTTCCCTTTTTTCGTCGTTTTCAAAAAATGTCTTTTTGCGCCAAATTAAATGTTTTGTACCTGGTTGGCTTGGTTCAAGGCTTAAAGCTCTTTATATGAGCATTCTCGGAAACGTCAATGGAGATATTGAATAGGGAAAATTCCATCCGGAACCAGAGCTGTTCAAGAAGAGCGGTCACTGTTGAGCTCTATAGCAGCCAAATATACTGCACTCCAGTATGCACTGTACCCGTTTCACATCATGTCATCTCTCGCCTCACTCCCCTGCAGGTGAATTATGGATGAGATGAAAAGCTCGTACTGATATTTAGCTGATCAAGTATCAAGCTAAAATGCCACTTAAAGTGTGCTATAGCTCGCCGGGGGAAGAGCTGCCCCCCCCCCCATCTATTACAAAGATGTGCAACAGCACAGACCGGCAGCGAGGGAGGGGAGAGTGGTATCATCGAGGCGGCTGAACAGACGACATATGAGGCAGACAGTGAGGGTGATAGACAAACAGCCATGGTCATTGGGGGCAAGCAGCAGGGAGAAACACTGTCTGCCTGTAGATAATAAGCCACTGTGTCGCTGGGTTTATTGCAGCACGTCCGATGGCGTATCCCACAGAGACCTCGATTCTCTGTCACTTGAAGGCATGAACAGCCTTTCACTGCGGCACGTGACTAAGTCAGGTGTGTCTTATTAATTTTTAGAATTTATGACTTTGACTTTTTCCTGATTTCTAAACGTGTCCCCCTGAGGACTGGGCTCAGAGCCTTGTAGAAAGCCTGCATGTCACACAGTTATAAGGTAAATGCCTGTTCATGCATGTGTTAGTGAATTACTACACCTACATGTACATCTCCTTTACAAGGTTACACCCCCAGCCACATCAGTGTATGTCTATGACGGAGACATGATGGATCTCTATAGGCTCTATGGGTTGCTCAGTCTTTTGTCATCACCTTGAAACATAATAGGATGAATAAGAAAGGACTCAATGGTTTGTCATTTGTTTTCTCTCCTGACATCAATCAATGTCTATATACAGTAGAGGTTAGAAGGTCTATGCTTCCATAAATATCTGCTATTTACAGTGGTTCTGACAGCTTAACACACTGCAAATTAACACACACACACCAACCAACAGAACACAAGCCAGTGGAAGAAAAGCACCTCATAAAGTCATAGCATGTAAGCAAACAGGAAAATTATATTATATATATATATATATATATATATATATATATATATATATATATATATATATATATATATGTATAGAAAATACAACCAAATAAACGACAAATTACAAAAATGTTGTGAAGTTGATAACCAGACAAATGTGTTGGGGAAAAGAGACAGAGATTTAAGTTAGTCAGTTTTAACATTCTGATTATATGATTCTGATATTATTGCAGAAAAATGCAATGCACCTATAGTGTGTAGCACATGTCCATAGCGTATATAAATAGACCGTGTCACATAGCTTAATGAGTCACAAACCATGGCAACAACTCTCATGCCCCTGCATGTTTATCAGTTTTAGTGTTTTCGCTGAAAACTTCATTTTGTAACTCAGTTAATTTTTGCAGCATTTTGGCTTGTGTTTTTCTTGTGTTTTTCTGCATTTACAGTACATGATTGTGCCGTCTAAGGCCTAGTTAAAGCATACACATGCAGGTATTTCTTTTAAAATAGCCTTTTCTCTGCTTTTTGGCCTCTTGTCCGCATGCATACTGCGTGTCCGGTTACTGAAAACAGATCTTTTGAAATACTCCTTCTAGGGTGAACACTTTCAGAACCTCCGTTTTAAGTGTTGACATGTAGACCGATAAAACTGAGTTTTGAGCTTGTAACAGGAGAGTGTGAGGCGTAATGACGTGTCAAAAATAATGCTGGTTTTAACCTTGCTAACAGGCTCTTTTACACACATAAATGAACAGGTACTACTCATCCACTACTTTGAGGAACAGAGGCATCAAAATGTGCTCCGGACCACAGTAGTCTTCCGTTAATAGCTTTTTTTCAGGCTTCTGATTGGCTAACGTGGCTTTAGGGTTATATTATATTAGACCTGTTAGGTTGGCATGCCCTGTCTTGACAGTGCTTGAATTGTGCTTTTGCGTTTTCATTTGTTTGTCAGTGTGTGAACAGAATTGTTTTTAGAACGAAGGAGGGAAGACCCCCTTTTTAAAAATACCCGTGTACGTGTGGACTAGGCCTATGTTTTGTTATCAAATGTAAAAAACTGTTTCCTTTAATTGTTTTGCCCCTTTGCATGTGTTTTCTTTAGTTGCACTATGTTGAGCTCTCAGGGCCTCCGTAGATTACGTCTTAAATTCTGCATTTGCATTCATGCAACCAGATGCAAGTCAGTTCTTTGTTCTGTCTAACTGATCTCCACAACACTACCTGAATGTTGTGCTTGCACCTTAAATGAAATGTGTCCAAATATAACCGGCAGTGACATCCTGTGTCAGTAGCCTTGGGACGAGTGAAATAGAAATGGATGAAATGTATGTTTCAAGAGTCAGGCAGGCTCCAAAGACAGAACACAAGAACTCCGTAACATAAAATACGTTATTGATGGTGTGAGCTGAGAGCTGTTGTCCAAAACAAGCCGTCTTTAGTGTTCTTATGTCTTGGATACCTTTTCAGTGTTTCAGGCAGCTCCTTACTAATACCACTGCATATGTGTGAATTTAATTACCTCTCGAGGGATTACCTTTCCGGTGATCGCCACTTTCAAAGGCTCCTTGATGCCAAACACAACCTGACCCGTGCGGGTGTGGCCCTACTGTTCACAGGGAACTGTCTCGCTGAGTGGAATGTGTTTAAGCGCTTCCAGCAGGGGTGCTAAAGGAAATCATCTTAACCATGAATACTAAATGACCCGAGGTGTACATTGGTACATCTCAAATATGTGCTTGGCCCTGGTCCAAGGAAAGGAAACATGGCTCCTACATAATAAATAGAAAATGAACGGCTGTAATGGTATTGACTCTGGATTTGTGAGGTGTCTTTAGCATCGCCGGATGTTTTTAACAAAAAAAAATCCCCCTTTTTCTCTAGAATGACTTGGATTTTTTTTTATTTATTTTTTTGCGGATACTCCGCAGGGGCCGCTAGATCACTGTCAGATGTGACATTGTGGAAGCTGCTGTTTGTTTTCACAGCTTCTTTTCATAGTCGATGAGTATGCTATGACATGACAGATACCAGGGAGAACATTTATCAAGTGTGCCCTTCAGAGAGGTCCCTTGGAAATAAGTGTTTGTAAGAAACGCCGAGACAAACACAACTCCTCTGTGCTCGCCCCTACTGCGCTTTAATGTTTCCACCGCGCTACACGTGTTTTTTTTCCTCCTGAAATAAATCACACTTTTATACTGTAAATACGCCACACTCAGGTAGTACCCAAGTGCATTGGGACCACTTATTCATTCGGCTTCTAAGTTACTACCACAGGACATCATGAAATCTAACCTCTCAAAACTAATAATATAAATACACAGGCAGGAGTAGAAATCATAGGATCTAAATTAATTTGTGGGGGAAAAAAAAAAAATTCCAGCCACCGAGCTATGTAAATGTATCCACAGCCAAAATCACTTTGGCTCTTGCCATCTCAGTTATTTACGAGCTCTCATTAGCAAATGACTTTCACACAGGCCAGTATACTGTATCCTCTCGGCTTTCACTTCATACTGTAAAAAAAGAAAATCCACAGAATTAATGTTCTGGAAAATATAGTCGTAATAAAAAGTGTTGCGAGCTCTCGTGCGCCCGCCAAAAAACGTCCCCCCCACGCCACCTATTCACTCAAATCAGCACAATTAACCTGCAGGAGAGAACACGGTGTTTCAATTCATTACCGCCCACAGCACGACAATGGGCATCTGTTCAGCGAGGCTGCGTTCAGGATCTGCACACTGACATGGGGGATTCTTACACTGTTACTGTTGCTTTGGCTACACTTGAAACCGACACCTGGTGCTGGCTCGCAAACAATGGCAATAAAAAGTAAGCGAAAGCACGCTGAGATCATTATTTCAGCTTGAAAATGGTGCTATAAGTTTGTTTACATATCATCCCAAAGCTCCAAACTTTCCGCGGTGCCAGGCAGTGTATCAGCGTTATCATAGGTGATAAGATCTGGCGTGCCAGGGCGAGTGATTGAGCGACTGCTGAGTGTATGGCATATTGCCGCCTGGCAGGAGGATACATTAAAGCTGTCCCGGTAGAGTCAGCAGCAGTAGCAGGCATGCTGAACACTCCCCCTCTGCCTCGCATGACATCCTCCAGGCTGTTCTCACAAACCATTCATACATAGAGCTACATAAGTAATCCACTGTAATTTGTATGTATTCCACGTATTTATTGCTGTGTGCACCACGTTGACTGCTGATGTGTAAGAGCGCGAAGCCCCACGTAGGGAGGTGTTCGCGATGGATGGTTGGGTCATAAAACACAGGGCTTTCAAGCTGGGGAGCGGAGTTAGTGACTTTCTCCCAGAAAATGGGTGTTTGTGTCCCGGGAGTAGCCTACTACTTAAGAGGACCGGTGTTTTGATCCAAACCACGGTCTTTTTTCAAGTCTTAACTAGTCGTTTTGGTGCCTAAACTTAACTGTCGTCACCGCAGAACGGTAACTTTTTGTCAGCTAAACTCAACTGTAACAGCCGTTGAAAGGACCGTCACCTTGCTGTGCCCTGTACCCGGCTCACTGTCACTTTTCGTCAGCTAAACTCAGCCGCAACGGCGTCTGGAACGGCCAGCACCTCACGGTGACCGGTACCCAGCTCCCAGTAACCTTTTCTCGGCTAAATTTAACTGTAAAGACTGCTAAACCTAACTGTCATGTGACCAGTCATCATGTGGCAAGACAAGCCAGTGGTCTATTTTGTATGAATTTTTGTGCATAACTTTTCGTACCCGTGATAACATCTTTCGTGCCAGGGCGAGTGATAGAGCGATTTGCTGAGTGTATGGCATTTTGTCGCCTGGCAGGAGGATACATTAAAGCCGTCCCGGTGGATTCAGCAGCAGTAGCAGGCATGCTGAACACTCTCCCTCTGCCTCACATGACATCCTCAAGACGCTCCAGTCGAGCGTGCATCATTTCTGAGGCTGGCTCCACGCCGCTGTCATTGTCTATACACAGCGACAGCAGAGCTCTGTGGGAAAACATGCTGTCATACATGATTCAGAGGCAGCATGGTGTCTCAGGAGACAATAACAGGGCTCATATGGAGAGGACAGAGAGTTATTGAGTTCTGACATGGGCATGCTGGCATCATCAAGTGGCAGGGCATGTGGTTGCACTGGGTGGTGCTGTGGAGATAACGTGCAGGCGATGCAGAACGGCCTCTTGAATCGACTCGCATGGGAAATATTTTGATATAATGTGGCCTTCGGTGGATGTGAGGACGTGTTAGATTCTAAATAGTTCTAAATTACTGCCTTTACCTTCTGGTCATACTTAAGTTTTCTTCCCTTTGGTCTTACATTATCTTTGAATTGAAAAATGGCATGTTTGAGATCTTTGCTATTTTCTGTGTACAGTAGCAGCAGAGCTATTAAGATCCTTTACTTAGTAAAAGCAGTAATTCCTCGACGTGAAAACAATCCACCGCATGTCCTGCATTAAAAACGTTCAGGTGAAGTTTTCTTGTCAACAAACAGAAGTTATGTTGAGGTTTAGTTTGGTGATTGTTGGAACTGTGGAAAGACGAACCAAGACAGATTTTGACAGTTCTTTTTCGTTTCTGTCGACTTTAAATGAAATGTATTTTACGGGGACGGAAATTGAAGGTGCGCGATTGCCCATTATTGTTACATTGTAGCTTATTTCAGCGCCGCCAACTGCAGCTTTTTTGCTTAACACTGGACCAATTTCAAAAATTGTTGTTCCCAATAGTCAGACACAAAAAAAACATAGGAAAAAATGGTCCAGGTTAAAAATTCCCCTTAGTTACCGTTTAAGTGCAGTACTTGAGTAAGTTCAACCACTGCTGTTTACACTATCTGTCCCTAAAAGAAAAGGGTGGTATTATTCTACATTTGTATTATTGTCAACACATCCCATTGAAAGAAAGAAAAAAAAAAACAATACGTTAGTCTGGCTCTCCTTCTACGACTGTTCTACCGTGTTGTGGCACTCAGCCCCAAACCTATTAGTTCCTACAAATACATAGCTTAATTTCCTGAAACACCTGGGCACTGTAGTTATCTTTGTTTGTTTAACATGCATGCGCCACAGAGTTCAATATTTCTCTTTTTTTCAGGCTCACGTTACATTTCCAAAGCAGTTCCATGCCTGCGTCTTTGTGGTTAGATACCGAGCTGCCTTCCCTTTACAGCCTGCCCAGTCCAACAGTCAAACCAGAGGCGAGCCACTGCAGCCAGCTGTAGCACATCAAGTAAAAACGGAAATTAAAAATAGGTTTCACCGAATCATATTGTACAATAAAACTGCTGCTTTTATTTGGAGGTATTTTGACAGCCTGTCAGTGCTCAGAACATAAATCATGTAAAACAAGGACAAAGGCAAATATCTCTTACAGGATAAACTCAGTGGAAAACAATGTACAGTGACGTAAAGCAGTTAAGGAATGCAGGAAATGAGCAAAAACTCAAATGTGGAATTTGTGTTTGTTCTCGATCATCATCCAAACAATTTATCATAAAAGAGAAAATGCGCCGCAAAACAACCCCTACACACCACATTTACATACATGACTCGAGGTCCCGGTTGTGAACACGGATAATGGTTGGATTAGGTCTATTGTGTTTCCAGATCTGCGCAGGTTAGCAGGTTTTCATTTCCATTCCTTTGGCCCGCAGCACACAGACTTGCACGTGTCCCCACAGAGATGAAGCAAGGCTTTTCCTGTTGCCTGTTGATGTCATATCCCTGCAGAGGATAAACCGAGAGTGTTTCCTGTTGATATTAGGATGTCAGCTCCCATCTGTTTGTGCAATCACACTGAAAGACAGACGTACAAAAAGAAGAAGAAGAAGAATCGACCTCCTCCACTGGGACACATCCTGACTGGGCAACGGCTCAACTCTCACTGACCGCACCTTCATCCTCCCATTGAAGTGTGTCCCCTCATACAATGACACACACACACAGACACACACACACACACACACACGTCAGCTGCCTATCCACCTTTACAGCCATCACATTTCCGCGGCTCCCAGTACGCTGTCCAATATTTCCGTGCTGTATAATTCCAAATAAATCATGCAGGAATATGGAATCATATGAAGTAGACAGTGAGTAAGTTCCAGTATGAGTAAATTCTCCTGTGTAGGGCCTGAATTGGTCATGAATCTTAAGCATTTACGTTCATATTTCATTGCATGCACACATGCTTTTTACAACAATATGCAGTATACATGTTTTGGGATTTAAAGACACACCACAGCAGTCGCTATTACTGTAGTTATGGACCTGGTTTAGGCCGGCATGGGAAGAGAAATAAAAAAAACAACTTCCAAAAGAGCTTGAAGGTGATAAGCAGGGCAGTAGTCAGTTACTCGAGATCAAGTCAAGCCCGAGTCAGAGCATATCAAGTCCTGTTCAAGACCATAATAGACAATAATGTCTTTCCAATGCTAATATAGTCAGTAAGGAGTTATGGATGAGTCTATAAAAAATAAGTGTCTATCTCCTAACATCAAAAACAGCTTTTCATCATGTACTAAAGAGAGACTAATGCACGCTTGTATTACTAGCAGGTTAGCTTATTGTAATGTTCTCTTATCTGGTCTACCTAAGAATACACTAAATCAGCTGCAATTAATACAATTCTTATAATATATATATTTTTTTTACTGTTTTTTATTTTTAACTATCCATATTTAATCTTTTTCATTTACCGTAGGGCTGCAACTAACGATTATTTTCATAGTCAATTAATCTGTTGATTTTTTTCTCGATTAATCGATTAGTTGTTTGGTCTATAAAATGTCATAAAATGGTGAAAAATGTGCATCAGTGTTTCCCACAAGCCTAAGATGACGTCCTCAAATGTCTTGTTTTGTCCACAACTCAAACATATTCAGTTTACTGTCACAGAGGAGAGAAGAAACTAGAAAATTTAAGAGGCTGGGATCAGAGAATTTTGACTTTTGTCTTAAAAAATTATTCAAACCGACTAATCGATTATCAAAATAGTTGGTGATTAATTTAAGAGTTGACAACTAATGGATTAAACGATTAATCGTTGCAGCTCTAATTCACTGTATAGCACTTTGAATTGTATTTAGTTATGTTTGAAAGTTTGCTATATTAATAAAGCTTAACTGATTGATCGATCAAGCTAGTCAGTGCATAGAATGTAGGCAACAAACTGTACAACTGATCCCGAATCAGCAGCCAGAAACAATTTGACCACCGTTAAATAGGCATAGAGCCAGGGAGAGTGGAGAGAAAATGCTCCTAACCAACATACAGTAAATTTCTGTACTCAAAGCTGTAAAACTTTAAGGAAATAGTGAACAAACGGCGTGACGTTTTCCACCGTTTACAACAACAGAGGTTGTGAAGCCGAGAAGCGTTGGCTCTAAATCAAGTGCTGTTGATGATCATCCTTACGCTTTCTGATTAATATGACAGGAAGCCTTTATGAAAGCCCATAAAACCACTATGGGGGCTATTTCCTACTGCTGCAGTTTGAATCGTCCTCCATAGTGTCTGTGAATTGGTAGCACAGCTCTGAGGAAATGGAGCTGTTTGCACAGATGGGAGCCCAGACAGCCCCACCTCCGACTGAAACGACAGTAAAATGGTGTGTGTGTGTGTGTGTGTGTGTGTGTGTGTGCGTGTGTGTGTGTGTGTGTGTGAGTGAGTGAATGTGAGAGTGAGTGTGTGTGTGAGAGAGTGAGTGAGTGAGTGTCTGTTTGTGTGTGTCTGTGTTTGTGTGTGTGGGCCTCTCTTTGCGCTTGCATTTGTCACAGTCTGTATTTAGGTATGGAAGGTCATCCATGCATGTGCCTGATTTGTGTGTGTGTGTGTGTGTGTGTGTGTGTGTGTGTGTGTGTGTGTGTGTGTGTGTGTGTGTGTGTGTGTGTGTGTGTGTGTGTGTGTGTGTGTGTGTGTGTGTGTGGGAGAGCACAGCTTGACTCTGACTGTTGACACTGGCTCTGTGACAGTCTGAACACTCGGCTGTGTTGACGAGTGGGAGTCCCACCCCGCCTGCCCCTTTGTGGAGAATGAATATTAATAATTCAAAGTGATCTCAATCTCAGCTGCCTCTGAGGCTGTTGCCCATTACCCCGGGATGAACTGATATTGCTGTTGCGCGAAAAGGCCACCGACAGGCAAAAGGCAGGGGAGGGAATCTGTGACGCGCCGCTAAAAGGCCCCCCTGAGGTTTCTGCTATCGGCTCAACTGCATGGCTGAATGGAACGTACAGTATTGCTTTGAAAGGACACACACAAAAATCTGCTCTTCTTATTAGTGGAAGCCGTATGTACAGAAAGCTAAATGTGTACACAGACGGCTGACTTCTTATTTGTCAAACTTTGAGCAACCCTGAGAACGATACAAATCCATTTCGTAATGGTGGCTGTGTTGCTTTAGAAGCTATCATGTGACATTACGCTGCTCTCAAATCCCTGAAGCAAAGACATAAAAAAAAAAAAAGGAGCTGTTGAAAATTGACAGCTTCTTGTCTTTGACAGGTGGGGAGGCGCGTGTAACTACATGAAAAGGAAATAGCGCCATTTGTTAACCTGGATGTCGTTCTGTCTGTCCGTTATGACCAACATTTTACTCACCACCTCTTGTTTTAGAGATTTGAGACATGCACTCCAGCAAGAATAACCTCAATGGAGCAGAAATCATCTCAAACACTTGTATTTGAGTCCAAAAGTAAACACAGTATTAGAAATCCTTGTAGCTTTTGTAACGAACAGCAACAGAATAGCTGTTGCACTTTTTTATTTGATTCATTTATAGGTCTACGAAAAACACCAAACCAAACAACTTAAATTAAGCTTAGTCAACATGGCCCCCAGGATGTTAAAACTGTGGACCCTTGAACCCAAAAGTAGATACAAACTCAATACAACGACTTTTGATGGCTAATATCTACCATCCATCTGTTATCTGTAACTGTAACTGACACATAACTATTCACACCTAGGGGCAATTTAATCAGAATACTTTATTGATCCCCTCGGGGAAATTGTTAAGTTTGAAGTTGCTCACAGTCCAATTTAAGGCAACAAATAAGAGTAAGAGATAACTAGTTAATACGTGTATACATTAACAATCCCGTAATTGTCTCCATCTGTTGAAAGCCCGACCGAGATTGACTTGGTTTTTCGCCCGTCGTCTGTCACTCTCCCTTTTAGCTGTTAGTTGTTCTTCGTTGTCCTGCTACCTTTTACCTGGCCGGATCCTCACTAACACAGGCTTTTCCGGTATAACGCCGAACTCTGTGACCCATCAGAATGTGTTACTATAGAGCCACTCTACCCGCCGCGAATCATTGTGTGATTTGGCGGACCCGGGCATTAATAAAAAGTATATCAAAATAGCGCTCTTTTTCACTGTTAGTCTCATTTGCTGTTCCAGGTCATTTATGATCTTCAGATGAAACATTTAAAAGTTACATATAGTAACTTTAACCTAATTAACCTAACCTGCATGTCTTTGGACTGTGGGCGTGTTCCGATAATTATTTATCAAGAGATGGACAGAATCACTTGAATCTCAAAGTTTGTTTACTTGCAAGTAGAGTCCAATTTTTACAGCAAAGTACAGAACAATGACTGCCGAAAGCCTTCCACAGCAGCTTTTGGAAGTGGCTCCCAGGAGTTTTCTCGTGAGAATGTCAGCAGTATTTTGGCTTTCTATAATGCAAACAGTTTAATATTAACAGAAACAAGAGTTGTTTAGTTTTTTTGTAACAGGGAGGAAGCCGGAGAACCTGGAGAGAACCCACGCTTACACAGGGAGAACATGCAAACTCCACGACAGATTCATAGTTTATAGTATAAGTAAACATTAATAACTGGTCACCTTAAAAAAAAGTTCCTCAACCAGTTAATCTTACTTTTAATGGAAGGTTATTTCACAGTACCAGCCAGTATAGAATCGGGATTGACAGTTTGCAGCCGTGCTAGCAGCTCTGTGAAGTTATTAGGTACAGTGGTACTTTAAGCTAACATGCTTACAGAGACAATGCTAACATGCTGATGTTTTGCTGTTAAAACAATAACCGCGATGCTAACATTTGCTAAAGCACAGCTAAGGCTGATGGGGATTTCTTTAGTTTAACAATATTTGGTCATAAACCAAATTGGAAGTATTGAACACATGGAAATTGTGATATGGTGGTGTGAGCTATAGAAAATGTTAAAGATAAGTTAGCACATTTAATCCTGTAGGGGTCGGGGATCATGAATGTCTCTACAAATATTGTGCTAATCCGTTTTATGCGCTATTTCACTGGAATCCTGAAAACGATGTCAAAAGTCTGCCAATCACCAAAATCATTGACATGTATCTTCTTGACCAAAGTGGTGGACCTACTGTACAGACGGACCAGTATTGCTCTAGCAGGGCTTAATTTGGCTTTATTATTTCAGGAGAAATGAAACCAGGAATTACTCCTGTCAACCTGCCAGCAAACATACCTTGTTTGTATGTCATATTCATTCATGCAATTAACAGCAGTTTGTTTAGGTTAGTGTGACCACGTTGTTGTTTTCTATTAAGCTTTTGCGAACGCTAATGAGGTAGCAGCGAGCAAGAGAAGAATGTTAATTTTGTTGTGGTGAATGGGAAGATTTCTGTTCCTAATATTCTTTTTAAATCCGTAGGAAGGTTCAACTTCTTATAAGCTTCGCCCTCTATGTTCATAGAATCTGGAGTTAGGCAACTACAGTACAATACGTTTTGATAATTCCCAATGTTAATGTTGAGTCTGCATTTCCCAAATCTCTACACCTGAGGTGGTATCATGACCAACAGGCATACCGGACAACAACCTATAGATTAACATCCAGGTTGACTAATGTTGCAATATCCACAGTTTTAGTTACACAGGAATGTGTCCTAAGTGAAGCCCATTTCTGTGCTTGCTTAAAACAGAAGTTCCTCCCTGCGGTTAAGCTGCATTCATAATTTAACAAGGGTTAAGTTTACAGGTCAACCGCACCTAAACCTTACAGCTGTTTCTCAGGGGTCTTCTAAAGGGAAATATGTGAACTATTTAACCCTGTTAGAAAGGTGAAAATATTTCCCGGCGCTTAGGTACATCCAGCACTGAGGTGATTCAGAACGACAAGCTGACCGGAGCTGAGTTGAAACTGTCAGATTGGATTCTTAACGAGGTCCACATTCTGCTGGTACTCGCTTAGCAACTGTTTCTTACTTCTTAAGAGGCTGACTGTCACACACTTGACCTTAACTCAAAGGAAGTCGATTTTGGTTTTTGACATGACAAAGATGGGACATTCTGACACAGCATTCCTGCTTTTGTTGTCGACAAGCTGATGAAATGAAACCTGAGGATCTTTCCTTTTTTTTGAAATTCTCTTTGTATTGAGTTCTAACAAGGTCCAAACAAAAAGATGGAATCATTCTCATCGGACTTACAAGCCTCATCTATCCAAGCCTTCTGTAAAATTAAGTTGTAGCAAAGGGTTACAATACATAATACAGAAACAAATAAGGACCAATAAAGTATCTTAAAAAAAAAAAAAGAAAGAATGTTGGGGGTGTGCCTTCGTGATACTCAAATGACTTTACAAAAAGGAGTACGGAAAAAAATTCAATAAATGAAGACCTTAATTCACTTTAAACTAATTATGGTCGTACAGGTGTAGTGTACATAATCCAACTTTCCCATCTTTTCAAAAACTTGTCCTGTTGTTGTGAAAATACTCAATCCAATCATCAATTGTAGGTGTTGCTGGTTTTAGCCACTCTGAGGATCTTTTCAAAAAGCCTGACACAGATGATGAGAATTGATCTTAGATTAAGAGCCCATGCGGCTTAAAACCACATAATGCTTGAATAATTGCCCCGAGAGCCACGCGTTACTCTCCCCGTCCCCAGAAATAAAGTTCACTCTAGTATGTGTGGGTAGCCACAAACTTAACATGCAGTCCGAATCTCGCCATGTTATCACCGCTCTTCCATTTCCCCGGTTTGCACAAATCCATATTAAGCCGCGATATGTCTTTGGGGTTTGGCGCCTCCACACCTTCAGCGTGGAGGAGATGAGAGTCGGCCTGTTAAATATTAATGCGGGGCCAGATGCCCGGCTGGCCACTGGCATTTATCTTAACCTGCTCCAGCAGGTGTGAGCGCAGCAGGTCCCATTGGCATCCAGGAGGAGCACTCAACCTCTGGATCATTTAGAGGCGTTAAAGGATTATATCTGCGCTGAACCGAGACTGGACCAATACACCCGAGGGGATGGAGGGGGAAGGACTGAGAGAGAGGAGAGGGAGAAATGATTGTGTTCGCTCAGCAAGTAGGGGGAAGAGAGAGGAAGCTGGGAGATGGATGAGGTGTGGTGTGCGCCTGGGCAAACACTCGCCGCTGTTTGCTTCTCTCTTCCCATTTTTCTCCCAAGGGCAAACAGAGAATCGAGCAAGCTGCAGCTGTCTGAGTGCGTGTGTGTGTGAGAGCGGGTGAAGTTGACCTATGTGGCCTCTATATAAGTAGCAGGGAATCACCACCAGCAATCCTCCCTCCTGGGGCCCTTGGCCGCTGTCCCCCATCATTACTCCCTGGAGATCCTTAGGCAGCGCCGCAGGCCCCTGCCACCAGCTTCGTATTAACCGTAATGAAGACACCGCGGCGAGGAGAAGAGGAAGAGCCCGAGTATGTGTCACTGCAGAGGAAGGCGACACTCGCTAGCTTGGCAATCACAACAGCGCTCTACCCCTCTCCCCTCCTTCCTCTACTTCTTACCCATCCCCTTACCTCCCTTATTTCCTCGCCTCGCGCCTCTATTTTTCCTCCTACAGCAGCACAGAGCAGCGCAAGCAGAGGAATGGCGTCCATCATGTTGCCGTAGCATCTGTCCGGAGCAGACCATGAGGACAAGCTGTTGAGAATAAGCTAGGGTGAGATGAGACAACGTGGCTGCTGTAATATCCAGCGGTGACCCATTTTTAAACTGGATGCCTTACCACAGTGATATAAATCAGTGATTTAGCCGATATCTATTGCTTTCTGGGTACATGGCACACGAGCACTTACAAGGAGAATAAGCCAGGGTGTTAGGCATCATTCCTGGCTGGGGTTTTTTTTTTGGTATTTTTTTGGTATATCTTTTTTAGAGCTGAAACAATTAGTCAACTAATCCATTAGTCGATCAATAGAAAAATCATCTCCAACTATTTTGATAATGAATTAATCGTAAGTAATTTTTTTCAAGCAAAATTTGCAAGAAAATGCAGTTTTCATCCTCTCAAATGTAGAGGTTTCCTGCTCTTTTCTGTTTTTTTTATAATATTAAAGTCAATATCTTTGGGGTTTGGACTGACAAAACGAGATGTTTAAAGACATCAACTTGGACTTTGAGAAACTAGGAGGGACATTTTTCACTATTTTCTGACATTTTATGGATCAAACGATTGATCGAGGAAGTAATCGGCAGATTAATTGATAATGAAATGAAATTATTAAGTAGCTGCAGCCCTCAGGCTGTATGTTTATATTAGATTGGGAGAAAGGGGAGGTGGAGAGGTTCTAGGGAGCCAAGGAAAATAATAAGAGCACCGCTGTAGCGAGAGAGCGAGGTTATGACTGATCCTATCTTTCTCTGATAACTTAAGTTTGTGAAAAATGGAAAAGGAAATAGTTGCATTCTCCTTCTTTGCACCAAATAAAAGAAATATGTACCCAAAAATATTAGAAGTATGTACTGGCATTCACTTTTTCATCAGGTCTGTTGATCTATTAGCAGCTAGCTTGTGACTTAAAGGTTGCTGGATCAAACTTGTTGTAAAGATCTTGAATTCTCTTATTTTGGCACTTACTTTCCTCACAGACCTCGCTTCCTTTCCTCTCTTTTCTTAATCACTGATTGGTTCTTGCTTCCACCTTGTCACCCCAAATTACCTGATTTCGTTCACCTGGGGGATGTTCAATCTCAAAACGGTTTCCGGGTTGAACTACATGTTTCCTCGGAACGGTGTGGAACGCTCTGCAGCGGGCTTTGAGGGGCGATTCTAGGATCAGACCTTTAGGGGGGCTCAGCCCCTAATTAGCATGTGGCACGGTACAGTGCCTTGCAAAAGTGTTAACCCCACAATACAGAGTAGCGCCGCCTGCTGTTATGGAGACGTATTACGTCACTTCGGTGTGTTCCAAGGCACTTTTTGGACCTCGGGGAGCCAACTGATCAGTCCAACTGCCTTTTCTGCCAATGGTAGGCCCGTCTAGTTAGTGTGTCTTCACCTTAAGTCACAGTAATAACGACCAGTTTGACACAATGTTCTAACATTCAGCAATTTTAGTTGCTTACGTTTCAATTTTCGGTTCTAATCTGCGCCATGAAATTACCAACTTCTTCTCTGGGGACTACCAACTTCAAACTTCACAACCGCACTCCTGCTCTCCCTCAGACAGATTAGATAGAGACTCAGCCAAAGGAGGGAGTCTGGCACAACCACCCTGATTGGCCAACACTACGTTTCTG